>OZ007533.1:4599222-4790036 GCA_963931895.1 Eupithecia pulchellata | reverse complement strand
AGTGACTAAGGGAGACACACCGGAGGGGCGGGCAGCAGCGCCCTCTGCAGAACAATCACCGAAATGCGATACCTAACCTTCATGCCCAGCTTGGGGATTACGGGCAATAAACCCCAAATGATAACTCACGGCTACTCCAGTCTTAGTCCAGCAAGTTCTTACTTTAATCAGCGTTGTAGTATTTGAAGTACATTGTCATCTCGAGTTCACGAGTTGCGGTCAGATTTCAGATTTCAATTACTTTATTTCTTTAGACTTACAAAATAAGCCCTTAGACAAGTCAAATTGGTCCGCTCAGTCAAGCCAGCGCTACGGGCGAGAGCAGACGTGCAGTCCTGTGTACTGGTGACGTTACGAGCAAGTACTTAGGTTCCTACCTAACATTGCCAAGGTAAGTAGTACGCGGGTGTTTAAAGTGCAATTTACCAGCCAGTAAGGAGGGTGCCAGACGGCCTAGCACCCGCGTCAGTGTAGCGAGGTCTAACAGCGCCGCTAGCAGCCTCTCCCCCTCGCTCCCCGCCGCGCCAGCGCCGGTCACGGCCGCGCCGCCCGACCGACCCGACGCTCGTGCGTGAACGCCGGCTAGGCATTGCCAGCGTTCTAACTGAAAAGCGAAACGAGTGAACATTACGCTCGTTTATTTATTGTTTTAAAAAAATCAACAGCCCTTAATCTAAACAGTTCCTTCTAAATAATCTAACTTTAATCACCTTATCTATCTAGATGACCAGTGTAACATAGCATAGCTGCTTGGCAATAGATAGGTTCTAGATTTTTGTTATTATAGTGCGTAAGCCCTCGCACTCGAGGTAATCTTTAGGAAATTAAAATTCAATGATTGAAAATCTTAAGGGATCGGGAGTTACGCGAGTGAAACCGCGGTCACCCAGCTTGTAGAATAATAATAATATAATTTATTCCGTGATACTACAGCTACTTATGTTCTTGTCTATACTAATATTATAAAGAGGAAAGATTTGATTGTTTGTTTGTTTGATATGAATAGGCTCCGAAACTACTGAACCGATTTGAAAAATTCTTTCACCATTAGAATCCTAAATTTTAAAATTTAGGATAGGAGAATTTAGAAAATCAAAATAGTTTTTCTGGATTGAAAATTCAATAATTAAACCGTGCGCTGTATATTTTCTTTATTTTCTTTTTCTATTATGGCGCGGAGCCGTAATAGAAAAAGAGGTTGAATATATTTATAGCGCACGGTGCTTGCTTTTTATCACTCGTTGTGTCGAGTCAATGTCAAAAACCCCAATTCTGTTAAAAAAAAGCAAGGGATCCGTATAATAACTGTGAAACCCATCGTGTTAGTGTGTATAATGACTGAATTTTTTGTTTAATACCCGTGCGAAGCCGGGGCGGACCGCTAGTTCATTATATTTTGTGCACTAACACATTGGACATAGGTAAAAGCTGTAAATTTATACTCACGGCACAAGTAAACACATCCAAGGGAGCTAAATCTGCTACTTTCGCTATACACTCTATGCAATGTTTCAGGAATGTTTGCCATTCAGTTTCACCCTAAAAAAGATAACAGATTTATTGATAAATTGCAAATTTCAATTCTGTTTCCATTGAATTGGAAACTAAATTCGATTGAATAATTTATTAGGTACACTTACATCATCGTCACAAACATCGTTGTCGAGATGTTGTAACTGAGCTTTATTATGTTGGAATTGTATTTTATTTATAATGCCATTTACTAAAGCTTGTAACGCCTCCCAATACCTAAAACAATAGACATTAATATACAATGTTCTCCAACAAAAAATGTTTATAAGTTGTTTAAAGAATATTTATTTCTTAAAAGAGATCATTTACTTCCGAGGGAACATCTTAAAGTTAAGTATATCAAATAAAACTTCAGGCAACACAATTTTTGGTACCTTCAGCAACAGTAAAAATGAGTCATGCGCTTTACTACAAAAGTATTGCATTTTCATATAATAGCTAAAAAGACAAAATAACAGATATAATAGATAACAATATAATTATAGAATAAAAACATAGATATAATTATAGAATGATAAATAAAGAATAATAAATAGCAACTACCTAAGAAAACAAAATAACAGACAGAATTAGGTAATAGATTTAGCAAGATATGTAAAGCATTTTTATCACTAACAGCAAAATCATGCACATTTATGAAGTATGAAGCTTATAATATTTGAGGTTTATAAAATTAGTCTTACTTTGCTGTATCTTCGGGCTTCAGAATGTCAATAAATTGAGTCCATATATCTAGGCAGTTTATAAATATAGCACATGTAGGCACCTGGAATATAAAACGATATATTATACTTATACTATCATGGAATAATACATTACAATGTATATACAGATTAAGATAAGTAGGTATTCAAAATGTAAAAAATATACAGTGTGTGACATAATGTGGATGATTAAAGGTGTGTTTTTGCGGCTAGCCACTGCTAGTCAGAAATATATATTTATTTAAAAACATGAAAATTTTGCACTATTTTACATTTTTGGACTTGATTACAATTTTATCAATTTTTTATTTGGTTTTTGGAATATACGAAAGAAAAATTGGATTTCTAAACACGTTTGAAATATTTTAAGAACCACCATTTTCTATCTATCTGATTTTCATAGATAACCACCTATAGGGTTATCCACTCATTACGTGACACCCTGATGAATTAAAAAAGGTTATTTACCTGGAATGTGTACTGGAATAGATACGACAAAAATTCTATTGCATCAAACTCCGGTTCTGCTTCTAACCTCTTGAAATGCAACGACATGAACAGTTTTAGGAACTCCGATAACTTAATCAGGTAACTGTAACAAAATTAACAAGTTAGCTGGTGGAACGAACTTATTAATGGACTGGATCTGTCTCGTAAATTACAACAAAAATTTCATTACGATAATACAGCCATGGCTGTCTTTTAATTTTTAATATAAATATTTTTACAAAATTTGATTTATAAAAAGCAGTGCCTGTTAAGTCCAGCTGGATTGAAAATGGCGCTGAATTGCAATTTGACTTGAATTAAAGCTTGAACAAGAAATTGAGAATGCAAACGTGGCGACATTTGTCCCGAGGCGAGGCAACCCCCCAAATGATAACATGCCATCTATGGCGCTCATTAGGGGAGGCCTATGTCCAGCAGTGGACTATTATAGGCTGATGTAATGCGCTGAGGCTACCGATACGTACTCATGCGGCGCGTGGGTAAGTAACTGCGCGTGGTGCGTGAGATGTCTCAGCAGGCGTAGCGCGCAGTGGTGCAGACGCAACGCCGTGGCCGCCGACGACGGTGGGGCGTACCGGCGGTATAGCAGCTCGCATACCCCGCCCAGCCCAGCTAATGCTGCTTCTGTACTCTACAGGGCAAAATAACACGTTAAAATGACGACCTCTGTGGCGCCTCGGGACAAATATTTGTAGAATCTGCAGATATTTGTTCAGGGTGTTCTGTTCGTTTTCTATTGATTGTAAAAATATCTATCTATTTTATATATTGTTTAATGTATAATCAAATCAGTCATCTAGTACTCATAACACAAGCTCTGCTTAGCTTGGGGCTAGATGATGCTGTGTGGATTGTCCGGTATTATTTATAAAATAAACTACTTACATAGTCAAATCTGTGCAAGAATGCTTTTGATTTATTTGAAACTGTCTGTTATTAATTAACTATTAAATCACATAAAATGTGATTTTTATCTCATTATTACACAAATCCCGATAAAGATTTTGTTTTGGTAGTTTCAAGAATATGCAAAAACAAAAAAAAGATACTCTCCGGCGGGGAATCGAACCCCGGTCTCCCGCGTGACAGGCGGGGATACTTACCACTATACTACCGAAGATGATGACAATGAGGTTGAAATTCTACATCCTACTATAAACACGCTTTGATTATTTGCACACTCCACACTTAGCTCAACAATTTGAAGGAACACCTACATTCTCATATCATATAGATGTAATTTTCTCAAACAAAACAATGAATACTTCTTATTCTCCTCATCCCATTTTTTAGTATTTTAACTATTCATGTGTATTTTATGCATAACGTACCTGTGTTTGTGTGGCTATACTGCCCCAGAAGAAAACTGTGGTGACTAGTGATGGCGGTACATGTGAAGACAGGGGCAGCCACGAGAATAAATGCTGTAGTGTTGTCAGGCATTTCACTATTATTTCAGTGTTCAAAGCCCTGCAACAAATTCAAAATATATTATTTACAAAAATAAAATAATAATAGCCTTATTCCCTATATTACAATTCAACAATTATTATTAATTAGTAATAAATGCAATAATTGTAAGTTCATAAAAAAATATGATAAGTATAATACAAAATGGTATACTAATCAGATGTGTGAATGTTTAATGTGTTAATACCATCTTTAACTTGTTGTTGTTTATTCTGTGATGAATAAATTCTAAGGACATTCTGTACTAGATTATGTTACAAATAAATAATAAATAATGCTGGACAATACACACAACATCATCTAGCCTCTAGATAAGCAGAACTTGTGTTATGGGTAAATATAATACTAAATAATTAATGTTATCAACTTACTTATCTACAATATGGACATCATGGGCATTTGCCAATAAATCTGGCAAGGCAGAGGCGTGTGGGGCTCCATTGGTGGGTGATGGAGGAGGATTTGATTGTCCTTCCCTTTGTGCATTCTTCTCCAAAATCGCTGAAACAAAATTATTATGGATTTTAGTTATTACTTGAATCTGTGGAACTAACACTAGATGTTTATCTTTACAAAAGT
This sequence comes from Eupithecia pulchellata, assembly GCA_963931895.1. Classification (NCBI taxonomy): domain Eukaryota; kingdom Metazoa; phylum Arthropoda; class Insecta; order Lepidoptera; family Geometridae; genus Eupithecia; species Eupithecia pulchellata. The sequence goes on along the minus strand of OZ007533.1, from coordinate 4,785,240 downwards.
CTTGAAATAGGTACCTCAACTGTTACACAAGAATGTACTTTGTAATTACTTTTATTTTTAATGTTTTTTGGAAATAAAACAATTTATTTTATCCAGCTCAGCTGTCCCTGACAAACAAACAATTTATGGAATAAAATTAAGCTTACTTTATTTAGATTTAGTTTAGTAGCCTTTTAAACATACCACTTAACGCAGCCAACATTTGTGGCATGCCTTTGAGCATTAGTCTCTCAAGCTGCATTCTCCTGGCTGATGGCAGTAATATTCCTGTATCTCGGGCTGCTCCTAACTCCTCGCTAGCTGCTTGTGCAAGTATCAGCCCTAGCAGACACCGTCGCCCCTCACATCTTATTAACTGTAATAATTATCATGCTTAACTGCAAGGTGCGCATTTTAAACAAGTTAGGTTTAATACAGTTTCATACTTCACTGCTCTTTTACTTCTAGTAAAAGATATAATACAAACCTCAACAATGTTTTCAAAGAAGTCTCCATATAAATGAGGCCAGTCATATCTAGCGATTGACACCATGAGCGCTGCTAACTTGTTCCGGATGAAGTAGGCTGTAACTTCATGCTTGGCATACAGCTCATTCCATAATGTAAGCCGTATCTCAGTTTTTTCATTGTCAGCTAAGCTGATCCACTGTCGGTTTATAACATTCTAAAATAATTTGAGAAAATTAAAAAATTGAGACCTGTGGCTACATGTTCTCATTCATAATAACTTGTAATGACCATTTTACAAGTTATAATAAATATTATAGAGAAACATAATAGGTTTTTAGGGACCCCCTTCAGTGTCCTTACCTCCAATGTTGTCAAGGTAAACATTAATACATATTGGTTTTGGGATTTTTGAAGAAATAGTAAACAATGTTTCCACGAGTCTCTCCTGTTAGAGAAATTTTCCAGCGTACTCTCTATCTCCCTTTTTCTATAATTATTCGTTGTGGGAGCAAAAAACTCCGACATCAACATTTCTAATGAGGCCAAAGCCTCATCGATTTCCATGTCTCCCTGTGGACAAATCAGATGTTTATTGGGACCGCCGAGAAAAGGGCTATAGTTTTACAACAAAAAAATATGTACCATGTTAAGGATCTTTTTTAATTACATTGAATGTAATAAATAAGTACAAAAATTAAATTCTCATAAAATAAACCAAACAACTTTTTGGAACCATTATTTTCCTAAAAGTTCAGACCCGAATATTCGTTTTTGGAAATGACTATTTGTCCGCTTTCAAAACCAATGAATGAGGCTCGTACGTACATAGATTATGATGTTGGTCTATAGGCAGGCTATACACCTCTATACACGCACAATCAAGAGCGCACATGCACAATAATTTAACCTCTTACTGCATTAATAAATAGGTATTAATTATTATGAAGGAGGTTCAGTAAAAAAAATATTTTAATATATGTTTATTTAATTCTTATCTTTGATTCTTTACTTACTTATTTTAAGAAGCCGTTTCGTTGTTCTTAGAGCACAGATAGGACCTGGCTTACATATTTTGTGAACCATCCGAACTTTGAGCAGTTTTGACATAGCTGTCAGACATCATGTTTTAGTCTTGCAGTTAAATTATTAATGCGTCATTTGAGTTAATAAAGCAAAACTAAAAGTTACAAAATATTGGCATCGATAGTCACAGCAGCAGCATCGAAAAGTTTGACGCCAGAAAGAATTTATGATTTTTATTAAACTCTGAAACCATTGAAGATAGAACCAATATATCGTGGTTTTCTGAGTCGTCATAAACCCTCCTGTTATTGATTTTGGCTTGATTTTTAGGACAGCCTGCAGTTTCCTGATTTTTTTATTACGCTAAATCAAAAACGATGAATGATCAAAAATATGGTCAAAAATGATGATGTAGGTACCTTAGATTATAGAGGAATATAGATCTGGCATAAACATCTATACGAACTTGTTACGAACAGTTAGTTATAGAAGTGTGATGTATTTCGACAGCAGAGTTACTTACATATCGGCATCTCTTTTTGACTAATGAAGATAATCATGAGTAAAAAAGGACAACAGCAGTTTGATCATGACTGAAAATGGCAACATTGTTTTGGTGACGTCACAAAATACCTCACCCCTCACCCCCTGTGGCCGGTCGCCATGTTTAGTCGCAGTCAACAACAAGTACATCAGTTGTCATCCGGACTTGTTTTTATTCGAAAATGAAGGAAATTTAGAGTTAATAGGCGATAATTATGCTTTTTTATAGTGTGCAAACTTGGAGAATAATGTATTTTATAAGTGTATGTGCAGAGTGTTTGGCTGTCGCATGAAAATCAACAAAAAACATCAAAATATAACGTTGCATGGGAAAGGTACCGAATTCATTCAAAATTTCTTACATTTTCTATTATTTTCAAACATTTTGCTGTTTGTGGGAAAGTTTATAAAGATCCGCTTGCTTTTCTTTATTCATTCAATGTTTTACTATGAATATTATGTGATTTTAGGAGAAAATTATTCGTCATAGTAAATAGAGTTAGGGTTCGGTATTTTCAAAACATCGATTATCGATAACGAATTATTTCATCGACGCAGTACCAATAACACAAAAATAAAAGTAAATCCTTTACAGCAGCGTCAGCAACTTTGAACCAAGCTAACCAAGATTCAAAGGTGTGGTGCCAGGGACAGAATTTTTGGTTGGGGTGGAGTTTACGGGACGCAGGACTTAGAAAATTTTCGACGAATTTTTTTATGTATATATTATAACATGTATTTTTTTTGGCTACGTAAATAGGGTCACTATGGGTGCAACTTTGGTTCAGGTGATCCACCCCAAAGTTCAATGACCTCGGCGCTAGAGGTCAAAGTATGTCGTTCAGTTTCAAGGCGAAAGACTTAGAAAAATTTCGAAAGATGTTTTTAGGCATATTATAACAAATGTTTTTTCTTGTGGCATCGTTAAGAGGGTCACTAGGGGTGCAACTTTGGTTCAGCGGTTTGACCCCAAAGTTCAATGACCTCGGTGCTAGAGGTCAAAGTGTGTCGTTAAATATGGATGCAGAAACAATATAAAAACTTTACAGAGCATTCCGGGAAGAGTTGATTAGATTCAATTTGAGTGGCGGATCCGACACAGAGTTCCCCGACTCCACGTGGTCTTGTGCGTGGAGCCCCTAGAGTGTAGGTATATAATAAGCCGGAGGCGCGAAGGGAGTGCAGCCTCCGCCAGCCGTTTACGCAATGGCGGAGAGGCTGCACTGCACTTCCCGCAGCGCAGGAGCTATCGCGATCGCGATGCAATAAAAAAAAACATGAAGAAATACCCCGACACATAGAATTCCAAAAATACAAAAAGGTCTAACTTTGTATTTGAAACTGATTTATTTAACTTACCTGTATACTCCAGCTTAAACTAACGTTTTTACAATAAAGGTCAGTGACCTTGTGTTCGAAAATGATTGATTTAACTTTCCGGCGTCGACTCCAGCAAAAACCAACGTTTTTACAAAAAAGGTCAGTTTTTGATGGAATGGGCTTGATAGGTCAGTGATTGTCTAAGACTCTTCCACACACGCCATCAAGGTACAAGCTGCAGAAACTGGCAGTCCACACGAAACTTACCTTGGGCCGAGCGCGGCAACCTAAATAATTGTCTTATATGAACATATTAGTATTAGTACTGAATATAGAGGATATTCATTGAATTGAGTGCCAGCCAAAGCTTGGGGAAGTTGTAGTGTTAATATTAACTGAATTGAGCTGTACTGTACGTAGTAAATAGCGTTTTTTATTGAACTTGATGAAATCTATTGTAGTATCCCGTTTTTAGACGATAGGACGGAGGGTAATATAATGCTAATGACCCGTTACGGCCGTTACGGATCACCAAGGTATAGAAACTTAAATAAAACTGAACAGAGCTTAAAGATAGGTACTTATTCTTCTACTTACTAATATTCGAAAATTTAGAATTCAACTCCGTGCAACTCAATTACTTACTTATCGATATTCAATGTTAAAATACGCGCAACTCTACAGCAGGCCGCCATCTTTGTGCCAGACTAACTTTAGGTATGCACGTAGGTATTTCAGGTCTATATATTCGTTCGTCTGAGGTAGGTACCTATCAACCAACCAAGGTGCCAATCTTTTTACAATTTACAACAAAACTCCGGGCGGTCAAATAGCCGAAGTCATTGCAAAACTTAGCGCCACTTTGCGGCTTTTTGGTTTCGTTGGCGCGGGCGTTGCTTTAGTTTTGTGAAAACAAATTAAATGTGTCCCTTAATCCATTTATCTTCTCACTCATAGTATCCAATTTGTGTGTAGATCAGGTCTTCCTCTATTTCTTCTTCTATATTGATCGGAAAGAGCTGGTAATGTTACATCGAAAGCATCAGATTCATTTGCGTCTTTCATCATGTTGAATCTTGAAACTGGACACGAAATTATTGACATGCTGATCCTGTAGCATGTGGAAATCACTTGATTAATTGCCTGTCTCCAACTGGCGGGACATTGTACTTGTAAGTAAAATATTTTTTTTACCTTAGTTGTTTTACTTTCAGATAACACATCAGTAGTAAAATGAGTAGAGATAACAAGCGAACTTGGAGCAACCGTGCTGAAGGAAATGGTAATATGATGACATGACCATCCTATCACATCACTTTTTAAATTTACTTGACACTTGCAATCCATCCTAGCTTCACACGGGTTTTAAACAAAAAATATTTTTTTTTATAATATTTACACTCAATGGCTCATCAACATCATATCATTGAATTTTTCATAAGGACCTTTTAACTTTTTTGATAATAATCTATAGCATTATATATTTGTATATTCATTAGGGAAAATTTTGGATTCAAATGTGAAAGAATTTTTTAAATTGGTACAGAAGTTTTAGACCCTATTCATTTCCAAACAAAGCTTTCCTCTTTGTAATATAAGTATAGATTTTCTATAATCTCTCCTCATTACTTATCACATGATTGTGATTATCACCAAAGCCACTAATTATTATGTTCAGGTGAAAAAGAGCTTACTGAGAAGATGGAATCAAACAGCAGTCGAGAAAGCTCAGGCAACCGAAATAAGAAATCCAAACCTAATGATAAAAAGTAAGTAAAAAGTTAGGTAGGCCCTATTATGTTGGTTATCGAAACTCAAAATTATTAACCTCAATGTACTATTTCAGTAAACAAAAAAAAATTGTTGAAACCGAAACAAATCCAGACATATTACTAAGACGACAGAAACAAATTGACTATGGAAAGAACACAGTTGGATATTTTCAATATACGCAACAAGTACCATTGTAAGTTTTTATGGTTAGATATGTATGTCTTTATTAATACATGTGCACTGGCTGTAATAAAAACATATTGTTTCAGGGAACAACGAACAAAGGAACATCCTAAAACCCCAGACAAATACATCAAATATAGTCGCAGGGCTTGGGATATGCTTATCAAAATATGGAGAAAAAAACTCCATGAATATGACACTGAGAATGCTGATGGAGATCAAGAAACAAATGATAAAGATGATGATGATGATAATGAAGAGCCTGATGATAATGATGAAAACAACAAAGTACTTGTTGATAATCTACAGTGAAATTACAGCTGGCTGATTACATAGTATTCTGGGAGACTGAATTAGATAAGTTTTTGTAAGATTGTTTTTATGTAAGAGATGATTGCAAATTAGCAATACATACTTTGATTATGTTTCACCCTGAACCTCGATTTTGTATAATTTTTAGTTTTTACTTACCTTGGTAAACAGAGGCTGTGCCTTCATTATGTTCTCTTAGAGGTAAAGTTATGCAACCAACAGTTAAAATAAAAAAATGTACATACATTACAATGTCATTTATTCCTAATGCTAAAGCTTAAGGATAAGTTCACAACATACTCAAAGCAATCACAGAACTTACAAAAACCAATAGAATCACACACTACATTTATACTCTAGCCATTCTTAAGAATTATTTATTTTTGAATTATCTTTTTAATGTCGAGTTTGAAAAATAATTACCAGCTGACCAACAAAGTGATTTTCTTGAGTTTGGGTGAAGTATAATTGGTAGCACCTTTATTAATTGATTTATTAATAAACAAAAACTTAGTTGGCAGGTAGCTCAACTTTAACCAGAATTTCTCGAGCCTGCTTCACAATTGGATTATTCTTATTTTCGATGGCCAGCTGCCTAAGTTTTTCCATGTATTCATCAATATTAGCTTCTGTAGGTCCTGTTGGTCCTCCTGAAACAATACCATAAATATTTCAGAATTCCTCTACAAAAAACATCTTTCTAATGAGTTTATAGCAGATTACGCCAAAACTTCATGGATCAAGCTGAAATTAGGCATTGATGAATGATGAAGTTACCTGAGCATAATTTTTTATTACGAAAAAATGCGCGCGAAGCCGCTATTTGACTATACAGTAAAAGCAGTTACAAAGAACAATACCTGGTATAGCAACTGAATGCAATGCCTGCACTAAAATAGCAACAAGGGCCCGTCGGTGTGTCATCAGGCCTGCAGTCCTCTCTGCGGCTGCTGCTGTCTCAGCACGGAGCTTCGCCGTCGCACCACTCACTTCTTCAGCATGCCTTTGGAGTATTGCATTCTGGAAAATAAGTAGTATCTATCAAATGTGTAATTAGTTTTATGCAAAGGCTGCCTTTTATAGACCTGCTGATTTTCTTTAAAATTAAATTAAACAACAATATATTAAAGCCCATTGAAGCCTTTAGGACTATTATCTAAACCTGTGACCTCTTGTAGTTTTGTATTAAATACCTGCTGTTCATAATCAGAGTTTGCTTTCCTCAGCTGCTTCAACTCAGATTCCCGAACTTTATTGTGCTGCAGGAACTGTTCTGTGAAGATTGGTATATCTGTTTCACCAGCAAACTCCTCTCCCTGAAAGTGAACAATAAGGTTGCTTTTTATGTACAAAATATGCTTGTTATCAGCCTCATGGCCTCAGCCTATCAGGGTGAAAATACAATCTATCAGTAAGAACAATAAGATATTAAAAGTCACAAAGGACCAGAAAAAAACTTGCATAGTATATGATTATGCTATGCTTGCACACAGCATTGTTCATCTACTGAATCACGGTTGAAGAAACAACTACATAATGCTGAGGCATCAGAAACTATGAATAGTTTTTATATTGGAACCTGAATATTTTTTTTTAGTACAGGTAATATTTTGTGACTCACAGAGGCAGGAGTAATACAAGGTCTCGGTCTTGGTGGTGTTTGTTGGCGGGGCTGGTTGATAAGGGACCCATTCATGTTGGTATTAGTACCAGCAGCAGCAGCAGCAGGAGGATCTGAAGGTTTATCGGCAACTGAAAAACAAAAACGGAAAATTTCAGTTAAGAAAAATTTAATAATGAATGATATCTATTCATTTGATTATAAACCATCCTTCATATACTTTAAGGCACTGGCAATGATGATTCAGTGATAGGTATTACCTGGAGCATTTATTGGAACTTCTGGATTTGGCTTGACTTTCTTAGAAACCACTACATCTTTCTGCTCTAGCTGTTGTCTCCTAAACTCTTTATATGCATCGGTTTTCTTGTACTCGGACCACTCTAGTAAATATCTGAAAAAAGTATTGTTACATAGTACTTTTATAAATTTTCCTTTTCTTTCAGAAAACAAAATAAACAAGCACAGTTACTTTTGAATATGTAAGCTCATGAAAAAAGCTTTTCTTACCTTTCTTTATCTTGCTCAGCTGCATCTAAATATTGCTGTTTTTCTTCATGTGGAAGCTTGCTCCATTCACTAGCTAACTCCCGAGTAATTTCCGCAAACCCTAGTTCTGGTTGTGCCGCTCTCAACTGATCGCGACGTTCATTCAAGAAGCGTACATAACCTGATTAAATAATCACAATTATTAATCAATTTCAAATCTAGATTACTCAACACTAAAACAGAGCAGACTAAACAAACCTGTGAGTGGTTGCCTAGGTGCAGTTACATCTCGAGGTACTCTAGGCTTTCTCTTCTTAGGTTTTTTTGGCGAAGGTTTTTGAGGCTCTTTTGTTGAGCCTTGTGGCGGCTGAGGTTGAGAATTAGCCTCAAGATTTACGACCGCAGTCGCAGAGGTCTCTGCAGGTGAAGAATTATGTTCCTCTTCATTTTGGGTAAGGGTTGCGTCAATTACAGCAGCAGCAGACGGTTCTACTTCCATGTTTAGTAATGGTAAACCCGTTTGCGACAGTTTCAAAAATAACTATTTATCAAACCAAATAGAATCGTAGACCAAACAACCCCGTCGTCATCGGCCTCAATCTCAAAATGTCTGTCTGTCTTGACTATTTCGTAGTGTATTTATTTTCTTTTGTCTATTTTCCAACCGATTGGAATGACTTCACTGCAGTCTATCTTTATCTAGAATACAACGTACAACTCAAAAAAGTTATCTTTGTTTTGTTGTCAGACGGTAACTGTCAACAAGGCCAACCATTAATTCATCATCATTGGTCTTCAGCATTCGAGTCTACGTTGTCAAATGTGGGTAAGAAACGAACTAGATATTTTTTCTGGCTTCAGAGTCGAGAAAAACTTTTCTTGAGTCACGTGTGGTCGCTTCGAGGGCCTTGTAGGCTTCTCAGAAGCTGTTCTTTAGCCTGTTGGCTGTACTGGTACTTCTTGAGCGATAGAATCGGGAGGCTCCAAAAGCTCCCAGCCACTAATTTGATCATTTGTCTTCGAAGTTTATGACAGTGAACGACACTGGCAGAGTCGGTCATAGCGAAAAAGAAGCGGCGCCATAAATAGAGAAGTTGAACTCCTGATTTTTGAGTCCTTTCCATATTTTTTTCTAAGGACTCCACCACAAACTATAAAGGGATACTGATACTACCTCCACACTCACTCCCGCGCCCCTTTATCTCGGGTCAAAAACCGATAACTGGCTGGACTACTAGTGTGGAGAGGAGACCACAATGGGCTATCTAATGGCGGGCGCGTCTACTGTTTACACAACAAACAACTAACCTGAAGACTACCCTCATAATTTGTATTCTATCTATGTTAGTATTTTAAAGTTATTCTGTGGTTCTACTTGTTTAAAATTTAAATTAAGAAGCGTAATACACAAGGGATTCTATTTGTAGCTGATTATCAAAAGGTTATTGAATAAAATAGAATTGTACATATTCGTTATTTCCAATTATTTTTAATGAACTGAATAATTTGATGTAAACTTTCTTTTCCACCAGTTCCTGTGATAGATTCGGATTCTAGATAAACACTACCTTCCTTTTTGAATATTTTAACAAATGCTTGGACCAAGGGTTCAATTTCTTCTGAAGCTTCATAACAATTTTCTGTAGATGTATCACATTCATTTAGCTCTTCTTCTACTTGGGATTTGCTGGTATTTTCCAACATGGTACTTTTCTGGCTAGACATTGAGAGAATGCTTTCATTTGTCTCTTTGAAAGTATCACTATCTGTAGACCCATTGATTGTATTGGGGTCTTGTTTTACTAAAGATTCACTGGAACTGGTCAGTATGGCTGACTTCTGTACTAATTCAGATATTACACTTTCACTTGATATTTCAGAACTATCTAGTTCAGAATCCATTTTAGATTTCTTAGCTGCAACATCCTCCATTCTTTTAAGTTGTCTTTTCTTGCGTCTTTGATTTGACCATGTGTTGTTATATGCAACCACTTCAAGAGCTATGTGCTTGCCACATTTATTCAACACTCTAAATTTAATTTTTAACTGACTCAGTATTTCTTTGAGTTTGCTGTAGGAGTTTTCTAAATTATTGACACAGGTTGTTAGTTCTGGAAGTTTCTGTATTACAGGAACACTCTTCTTTCGAGGTTTTTCTCTTGGAGGAACTGTAAAAAGACAAACAAATATTTTTTTTTATTTAATATTTGTTGAAAATTTTACATTCTTCATTTTTAACTAAATTTGTGTATAAATTAAGTCTAATAGATACTCACCTAGTTTATAGATGTCATAGTTTTGATAGGTCCATGCCAGGCCCCACCTGGTGACTCGTCCTTGACAGAACTCTGTGTGAGTATGTTTGATGTTTTCAGCTTTCAGGTCTTGTAATAACTCAGACAGATTATACTTGTGACCTATCATAGTTGTAAACAGTCTGTAATAAAATTAAATAGTAATTTAAAATTATGAATCTTATCTTCTGTGCCTGGCTTTGGGATTATAAATTTTTGTTAATTTCTTTTATTCATAGCCTAAACTACATCTATGCTGAAATTGAATTGGGTTTGAAAAAACATATAAAATACAAATTTTCGCTCTAAATTTATTTTATTGGTCTCATTAAATAATTTTTACTCACCTAACATTGTTTTTGCAATTTTTACTTTCTTTAATAAGTCTCCTACAAAATTCTAGTTCTCCACCTTCTGTTATAAGCTCATGTACAGATCCAGTGAAGCCATTTTTAGGTGGAAGCCTACAAAAAAAGAAGTAAAATTATTTTAAAATGTTTATTATTTTATATACTTATAAGTATAAAATATCTGAAAATATTTTTTTACCTGGCTGGGCTACGAGATTCGCACAACTCTTGTAGATTACTGTAGAATGGTGGATTACACATGCAGAAGTCAAAAATCTCTGATTCATCATTTGAGAAAAGATTCTCTATCAATACTGGCCCTTCATTAGTTTTGACTGTAAGCAAAAACATTAAAATATGTACATAGTAGAAGAATCAATGTTAGGGTAATCGGAGAATCTTCATTCAGGGTTTTTATTAGAATCAGATTATAATTTACAAAATTTATATATCTTATTTTACTTAAACTATGCTATATAATAAATCTATAGCTATGTCTTACTATGAATAAGGTCCTGAAGGTTATTTCTCTCAACATTTTCTAGTGCTTTCTTTAAGCTAATTTCATCCATTTCTGTACCAATCATAAACCACTTCTTTCTAACGGCAGCCAACAATGGGTAGATAGCACATGCTCCTGTCCCTGTAAAGTGTAATCATTGATGTGAATAATTTGTTACTTGTTATATAACACACATCAGGTTGCATACCCAGTGCAGTAAGTAATGATATTTCACAGTAAACATTGAGACACAAAGTAATAATACCTATGTCAATTCCTCGCACACCAGAGTCCCTTCCAATGGCAGTTGTAAGATCTTCTATCCACAGAATATAGTTTAGCCTCAGGGGCAGTGTGGGGACTAATCTATCTTCAGGTATTTCCACATCCAAGTTAAAATCAGCCTTCAATAAACATTTTGTTAAAACTCGAAGTGATTGTGGGTCTTTGAAATCAATAGTAACTTTACCTTTTGCATCCTGAAATTATTTATTTTTATTATTATAATCCAGAAATTATAACCAATATAAATAGTCTTCACTATAATTGGTGCCAGATATCATATCTTGGATAACATACATGTACAGGTCTTTCACAAAACCATAAAAGGGCTAACTCAAAACTCTGCTATATATTGGTTTAAACAATTCTTTGGAAACATTATTAAAAAGCATTTAAATATAGACCTACCTACATTATTTTGAATTTATAAAGTTTTAAAATATCAGATTCTTATATTTTTTCTCTATTTCCTTATCAGCTTAAACCATAATACTCTAGTTACACCAGTATTGCTTTAGGTTTGTATGAAAAACAACAGAAGAGTGATAATTTTACGAACTGCATTTTGCCATTTCATGAGAGAGGTGAACCAACTAAATTCCTACTCCTACCCCAAGTAGCTCCCATCAACTATTTAATTAAGGTTAGGTGGGGTTAGAGGAACTATGGGGGAAGAGAAACAGGTAGTTGTAAACCAAAAACAATAGACTGTAGCTCTACGGTTACTCTGTCGGTAAAACAGAACAATGCATTGATTCCAAAAAAAAAAACACAGATGTCGCTAAGCCGCACGGTTGCGCGGCCATGACACAAACAAAAATTTAGTTGTCACTCTACGAAAACACGAGTGCGAGGCATATTTTGTGAGTGGTGATTTAATATCGAAAAACACCTTAAAGAAAGCTGCCAATGAGGGTAAGTGTTGTTTTATACCTAATTTTTGATATTTTGCATAGAAAAGTTTAGAATAATATCTATTAATATGAAAAAATCATGTGCTTAGAAACATACCCAAAAAATCACTAAGTGGGGAAAGAGGAACTGCCGTGGCCGGGAAAGGGGAACATATGTTTCTCTTTCCCGATATCAGAAGTCACAAACATTTTAAATTAATGTAAATCTTCGTTCTTGCTACACTAATAATGAATGAATAATCACTAATGTCTAAATGTCGTGCTGTAACGCGACAAAATACTCAAATTTTTTGTTTTTTTAATATTAGGTATTATAAAGCCGAAAGTTTGTGAATGTGAATTTTATTTCTTACCTTTGATCTAACTACTGAACAGATCAATAAGAAATTTGGCGTAGGTATATTTAGACCAAAGCCAAACTTAGATAATAGGCTATTATATTTTATATTTATTTAGGTACTGAAAATAAACCTGCGAAGCCGCGGGCAGAAACTAGTACCAGTTATATTAATAATTTAATTGTATAAGGTATATTCATTCATGATTTTGATTACAGAAACATACAAAATGCCCAGAAATTATGTGCGGAAAACGAATATTGCGTCATACCCACGTGAAAAGTTATTAGAGGCTGTTAGAGCAGTGAAAAGTGGGAAACTGTCGGGGTTTGAAGCCTCTAAACATTATGGAATACCCAGACCTACCATAATAAATCGAGTAAGTTACCTCTGTTGACTTTTTAGGGCTTTTTTGTTTTGGACTTAATTTGTATTATGTAGATGGACTTGTTTGGCTTTTTTGCACCTATTTCGATTTTTTTATTTGTATCTTTAACGGACTTCAAAATTTCAAAAAAGAAGGAGGTTATATGTTCAACTGTATGCATATTTTATGTTTGTCGTTGTTTATGTATTTCACCGCAAATTATGGAACGACTACTATATTTATTGGGCTAGGATTTAAACTAGAATCGTTTTTTAAAACACGCCAAATTATTATTTTCAAATGTCCACGCCATCACAGCGCGGTCAGCATTGCAGCCAACTTATGATGGACTTGATCTTCAATTCACTTTGTCCATGAAGAGCTAGCTGGCTACAATGCTGACCGAGTTGTGATGGCCTGATCCTGCAATACGTTGCGCTCTTGGCCATCATGACCGGGCTGCAAACTATGTCATTAATTACAGACCTCGTCAGTAATGTACTATTATTTTCAGGTATATGATCGTAAAGGCCTCAAATCAAATACTTTGGGACGAGCCACTATCTTATCTCGGGAAGTAGAAGAAGATCTTGTAAAAAACCTGCGTGACATGGAGAAGCATGGTTTTGGACTGACAAGGAAAGAAATATTAGAAACAGTGGGCCAGTATGTGTCGGAAAATGACATCAACAATCCATTTAAAAATGGCGTGCCCGGGGAAGATTGGTTTCTTTCATTTAAGAAAAGGCATAATCTATCAATTAAGAAGCCACAGCCGGTGGAATATGCAAGAAAACAGGCATGTAGCCCATATATTATATATCCCTACTTTGATTTGCTAGAACAAACACTCACAGAACTCAAAATTAAGGGGAACCCAAAAAAAATTAACTAAAAGGACAAAACTCAAAAACAGTGAAAAAAAGAAAAACGATAAACAATAATAGAAAAAAACTAAAATATTCTTCTTCAAGTGACACAGAAATTAAATACGACGAAGATAGCGACGATTATGATTTTTGGGAAAATATAATGCATGGTAGTGATGAAGACGAAGCAGAAGATATAGAACTCGACGATGACAAGGAAAACGATGTTAATGCAGTGGGTAAAAATGATTGGGTGCTGGTTAAATTTTGCACAAAAAAGTCACTCAAACATTACGTAGGAGTAGTTATTAATATAAATGATGACGGTTCTCCTGTAATTAAATATGCAAGAAGGAAATCAAAAGCAGAAACAGCAACTATTTTTGCTTTCCCTGTGGTGGACGACATCTCGGAACTTAAACACAGGGAGGACATTATCACGAAATTGCCCACACCTGCAATTGGTCGAAGAGGCCAAGTTACTTTTAAAATGTCTTTTAATTCTTTTAATATTCAGTAGGTGTGAATAATTTAAAATGTTTAATACATGGTATGAAAAAAAATCTTTTAGTTTACCACCCCTGCCTGTACATAGTGTGTTTCCCTTACCCCAAATTCCGTTTTTATTCAATAATTTATACTATAAGCCCTATTTCAATGGAATAAAATTCATTTTCAATCAACGAAGTTCTTAGAGGTTAAATAGTTCTAGAATGATCAACATAGGTACTATATTTATTCATAATGTGCAGACCGTTTCCCTTACCCCAAAAACAGGGAAAGTGGAACAAAAGCACTAGCCTAACAAATTAACATTTTTAGTTAATAAATATTATAGTTAGCGTAAATGGATGTACGGTCATTGAAAGATAATAGACATAAATATACATTATATTTGTCTAATCTGTAAAAAGACATTCTATAAAGCAGTAAGAACTTAAAATATAATGTCAGAAATAAAGTATGTTCCTCTTACCCCACCTAACCTTATGTCAAGCAATCAAGTTATTTTTTATCGGATAGTTTGTCATAGTAGTTTGTGATATGACTACCTACTATTACAAGCTATTTAATGCCTCATTGTGCATTTTAAAAATGCTTGAGTGAGGTAATAATAGTAATAATATCAAAAACTCCCAGTACCTAATATTTTTGAAATTTCTTTTTATAACATAACTAGTGACCTGCTCCTATACTAATGCATGTTATAGTAAAGGTAAAAAGTAAAGTAAAAAAATATATTTATTTACATAACTAGTGTGACATAAAAACATAACTAGTGTGACATAAAGACAGTAATACATAAAACCTTCGTCTAGAATCACTATGTCTACTATAATAACTGCATCAAAATCCATTGCATAGTTTTAAAGATCTAAGCATACTTAGGGACAGACAATGGGTAGCGACTTTGTTCTATAATATTAAGTATTATTAAGAAAAATTTTATTGGTGGTGGCATAAATTTGGCGTTCCTACAGTGTTAATTTCCAGAAAACATTATCACTCTGTGAACAAAAATCAATCTCACAAAGTATTGTTTAGTATCTTGAGTGCAAAAAATAACAGCTATGTCGTAAAGGGACCATAATACTTACCATTTTAGCGACTCGTGAAAATTCCGTACAAGTTTTGGCTAGTTTCTCAAAGTTTGGTGGAGTTTTGTAGATATTTCGAGGATGCATAAATCGATTCAATGCCATTATAAAACTTAGCCTGAAAATTTTATAACTCAATACCTTGAGCACCTTGTGATAAGATGGTGATAAGTATAATAATAAATGTATTTAATTTGTTTGATTGAGATTGACTACATAGAACCCACTATTTTAAAGTTGAAATTTTATGGTTTTGTTTTTGGGCTTTCGTGTTTTTAGTAATTCTGGCCTAGTCTATTTGTCTCTCATGAATTGATATAGTTCAGTCAGGTGTGCCATGAAGTTAGCGCGTTCACAGATCGCTTCACGCCTATGACAATGAACTGGGTGGACCTTATTTGGACCCTGGCAGAAAACTTCACCAGGCTACCCAAAATACCAGCTAGGTACGTCTGTGCAGTGTGCACTCAATTATGATAATCTTAGAGCATGTTCTAAATGCTCTAAGCTCTTATATAGGTAATGTATAATTTTTTCAAACAATATTTACATGAGGTGTTTTTTGTATATCGGTAAGATATCGGTCTTTGAGTAATCTAGAACTACTCAAAGATATCGGTCCATTATATACCTAGAGTACGGCCAAGGGCGTAGCCAGGTTTCTGTTCAGGGGGGGCAGCCGAAAAAAAAACCAAGAATACCTACTAAGTACGAGAAATGCACGAGAAATGGGATAGGTAGGCTACGTTTAGAATAAAAAAAAACAACAATAGTTTAACTATACGTCAGGTTATTTTACAAAATAGTAGTCTTCGAGGTACTCCACAAAACCATTTTAGCAGCTCTGATTCAATTCTGTTCTTATTTATTTGTAAGTACCATGCTTCGGTGTACGCTGAGCATACATAGGCCGTTTAAAGGATTTTCAGTCATCATTTCCTCAGCCATGTTTACTTCTAAGCACTTTCCGCGATTTTTTTGAGATTTTTCGATGTTTTTTAAATAAGTACGCAATAGAGTGACAGCTAGCCCCGAATATAAAAAAAAATCATAGTCGAGAAAAGAAAGCTAAGAACAATTTGGTTTTAGAAGATAAAAAAACCCTTACTACGGAATGAATGGCGAGCGAAGCGAGCCTCCAAATTTTTGTCATATTTTGGAGAGGCTGGTAAACATGACAAAAAGGCTATAGAATTAACGGCGAGCGGAGCGAGCCGCAATTTTTTTTAGACATTTTGGATCTTCTGTAAATGCAATCAAGACTCAGAGTGTGTTTAAAAATAGATATTTAGATATAGGTAAAAAAAACAATCTGGATGGTCCCGTAGCAGCGTAAAAAATTATAACAGTGAGTGGAATGAGCGCTGATATTTTTTTGTGTTTGCGGCCTCTGAAAATTGTTGAGAAATTGTGACATTTTCGGAAGGCTGTAAAAAAGCTTACAAAAGTAGAGAATTAACGGCGAGCGGAGCAAGCCGCGAATTTTTTTCTGACTTATTCGGTCTTTAGCGAACTGTTTTGAAAGTATTCTATAACTAAATAAATAACAGCAAACGGAGGGAGATATTCAATTACGGAAAAACATGGAAATAGGTATCTATCCAATGTGCCTACATTAATGTAGATGCACCATAAGAATCGAATGGCACGGAGCGCGAGCGCGCCCTACCCCGCAACCAACAGCGCGCAGCGCGCTGTTGAAGTGGAGAATTTTAATAAAAAAAAAAATTGAAAAGAGTTTTTAAGAAGCCTTGAATTTTAACCAACCATTTCAGGTGCTGCGTGACACGTACATATCCGAGAAAATTTTATCCATTGAAGTTTGATTTTAAACGGTGCCTCAACTTTTCGGTGGGGGTTTGAATTTAGATGCAAACATAGTACGATTGTATAATATTTACCTGTCAATGAAGTTTAGTTTATTAATAGGCTTGGCTATCTTCGTAGGTACATATTTAAAATTAAGACTGCATCCTCTAGGGGGGGGGGCAGCGGCCTCCCCCTGTACCTCCCTACGCCCATGAGAGTACCTACGGTCCGTTTGTAGCTTTTCATTTTGACTATTGGCAACACTCTGTTCAGCTCAAATACACAAGGAAGGACGCGACAGTCGCGACATCATCATCGCGACGCCATTTTAAAAAGTCTGCTTTGTTGGAAGACAAAAGTGCTCTCCTGAATTTTTCAACGTTATTAATCAATTGTGTAATCTTTTCCTTGATTAAAAGTACTTGTTTTGAAAATGGTTGACAAAATTGAAATGGCTTTGGACGATATTATAAAAGCAACCAGAAAAGGCGGCAGAGGCGGTGGAGCTGGACGAAAGTTTGACGGCAACAAAAAACCTGGACGTGGTGGTGGTGGTGGATTCCGAAACGGTCGCCCAGGCGGCGGTGGTGGCGTATTGCGTGGCAGAAATCAGGGTGGCATTACAAAGTCACCCAATTACAACAGGGTAAATCCAATAGTTACATGATACCTACATTTGCAAATGGCGGACGAACGTGGTGGAAAATGACGCATCACAGGACACTGTGTCTGGCTGTAAAATCTCATCTATGTTCAAGGGATGTTTGGTATCCTCCACGGCACTTACGCGGATGTGTTCGGCCGCATTCCATTTTCAGCTTCACATACCTACCCTACATTCTAGCTCAACCAGATCTAGTTAGCCGTGGTGTTTTATTTACCTATGGTGCATTATCATTAATGTTGGGAAGCACAATCAACGTTGGCTTCTGCACATCGTCGTTGGCGACTTTATGTGATGCCTTTAATATGGGATATCTCCCTAAAGTCAGTAGGCAGTCCAGCATCTGGAAGCTGGCTGGGTTCCCGAGGCGTGCAAGCAGCCTCCCGAGGTTCTAAAGAAGGCTCTGTGGCTTGATGGAGGTTGCTGCTATGGAGCTATCAGAGTTGATCACGATTCAACAAATATTTCACCTTGGGACCATGTCATGTGTAAAGTGTTGTGAAATAGTGATGAGACATTCTTTTTTAAAGAAACTGAACCGGTTTATTCATACTCTTGAAAAATCAACCCACAAAATGTTTCTAATAATTTTTTTTAATAAAATGTTTGTGAAAGATTTTGTCATGTGGCAATTTTAATATCCCTCTTTGCATTGAGTGTTTGTATTCAAAGCAGCATAGAGTGGCCGATGGCAAGCTCTTTGAAGGACGACCTATTTCAGGGAGATGTAAACAGCGCTTGGAAACATGACATGTTCAATGACTTTGGAGAAAGGAAGGGCCTACGAAGTGGTGGTGCTGTAACTACCGGTCCCACCAAGTTGCTTGTGTCCAACCTGGACTTTGGGGTCTCAGACTCAGATATTCAAGAATTATTTTCTGAATTTGGAAATTTGAAGAGTGCTGCTGTACATTATGATAGATCTGGGAGGTCTTTGGGTAAGCAAAGTTCTCTAACCATCTTAAATGAATACTAAAATGTAGAATATTATTAAAGTCTAATCATATTTCTTTTTACATTTCAGGAACTGCAGATGTTGTTTTTGACAGAAAAGCTGATGCACTGAAAGCGATGAAACAATACAATGGAGTGCCCTTGGATGGACGTGCAATGAACATTCAGCTAGCCACATCAGAAATCAGTCTAAGCAACCTCAGAATTGATGACAGACTACGCGTAGGTGGCGGAAGGGGCGGCGGCGTGAGGAGAAACTCAAACAGAGGTAATTAAATTTTAAATCAAAAATTTCACATGCTGCTAACAGATCATGTGTAAAAAAATATTTTATTTATAGGTCCAAGCAGAAATCAAAGCGGAGGCGGAAGGGATTCGGGTCCCCGAGGCGGTGGCGCTCGCCGGGGCCGCGGTGGAGCCGGCGCTGGCCGAGGCAAGAAACCCACACCAACTGCAGAACAACTAGATGCAGAGCTTGACGCTTACGTCAAGGACATTAACTGAAACTTAGTGATTTTAAAAATTTAAGTGACAAAGACACTACCATGATAGGTTTAAATCTAATAATGAATGTTGGTTTCCAATTTTTATACATGAATTTAACAAGAACGGACCATGATTTAGTTATGAAACTAGCTCTTTTTTTTTGACATGTGGCAATTATGGTACTTCATGCATGTTCGTAATAAATAAGACTTGATAAGACTACACTTGTTTTCTTGAAAATACCTTCTATGCAATTGATCTCTAGCAATAGGAAGGTTATAATCCTTTTGATCCTTAAATAATGTGTGGCTGTATACTCTGAGCCAAATTTCTAAGATTCTATATAAATTAATTTATTTCGAGAGTTCTTGTATAGCAATTTGAAATTTCGGGACGAACAGCTGAGCTGAAAGAGAGTAAAAGCTCTAGTGATTGTTCAGTTACACATCGCAAAGTAGGTATTTTAAGTAGCTACTAAGAATTAGCAAGCTGATGTTTGGGCGGCCGTGTATCCCGCGGAACAAAGACTGCGTGCAAAAACGTGTTCTTGAGTGGATACCGCGACTACACGAGGAAGTCTGCTCTGGCCCAAAGAATAAATCCACTGCTCTGGCCCTCAAGTAAGGTGGGATGAGACGACCTGCGCGACAATGAATAGGCAAACGCGTCAAGTTGAAGACCATGCCCAGCAGTGAACTATGTAGTACTGGTTTAGTTCAGATACTAGGAAGAATAGGTAATTATGATGTTGTCCCAGCCGATACAACTACATGGTGACAGTGAGTGAGTCTGGGTAAGCTGTATTACTACTATAAAGCATAAAAACTATATTACTTCATAGATAGAAAGGTAAGAATCAACATAATGGAAAATCATACAATTTTTGTGAAAAATCATTTATTTTATTGATGATCATTTCATTTATTTATGATTTACAACAGTTTAATTTCATTATCTCTTAATATTATGGTTAATGTATTCTTCTACATTGGTTATCGTCACTCCCTTGGTCGCGTGGCCATCTAATATGGCACTTGCTGAAAGGTCCCAAGACCACATGATTCTTCCAGCATAGCCACTGACCATGTCTAAACTGGCTTCCTCTGGAATGTAGTATTCACTCCGAGGCTTTTTGTCTTTCCCCATACTGAAGTAGTATTTGTAGCCACTGGATTTTGATATTTGAGCTGACCATGGATCTGAAAGAAAAGGCTTCAATTAGTGTTGAGAGTAGTTATCTAAGTGGAGGATGGGAATTGGCCCTATACCATACCTACCTACCTATCTTTGTTAGCTTTCATCGTTGTTTGATAGGTATCTTTGTTAGCTTTCACTGTACATACAACTTCTGGTGGCACTTCATATCGGTATTCGTCTTATTTGCCCTAATGAGACGATGTAAAGTCACTCTAATTGTCAATTTTCCACGAATTATAACGGTAAAATACGAGTGTGTAAACTGCGCAAACACACTCTTATTTTACCCGACTACCAAAAGAGGATGATAATGAGATAATGGCACACTATGTAGGTATGTTCTCGATTATTTTGTTCCACGTAACGCTGAAACTAGTCTGAAAGTAACAAATGAGGTGTCGTGTGATCATCTATCTAACCCTGTATATTTAATGAGAAAAATGGAACCAATATGGATCTAGTAATTTTGTAAGTAGATGCAATAGATCCAATTTGTGACGTTGTTTTTTAAAATAGATTTATTGGGAAAAAAAGTTCTCAATAGAACCAATTGGATCTTGATCACTAGATCTACAGAGAGTAAACGGTATATTCGCGTTGTGTCGTTATAGTTTATTATATAGCTTTTATGTTATAGACTATAACGACGCGTCGGACCAGAAGGTACATCATCATCATCATCATCACCAGCCTATAATAGTCCACTGCTGGACATAGGCCTCATACATAGGTACATAGTAGTAAAATATTAAATTTTACTATCCCGTATATGCAATACGAACAAACCTTTTATCTCCTTTAAAAACAATATAGATCCTACGACGTAAAACGACTCGTTTCTGTTTATTCGATCAGGCGGCGTGTCTATCGTGACAGCTTTCTTAACCCGCTTCATGGCTCGCTGTTCTAGGTTCTCAATCGCTGTGTGGAACTGTTCCATGTTGAATACTCTTTTGCACCGTAACGGTAGAGCTTGTCCGTCGAATGGTTTGTTTAGGGCAGTACAGAACAGATTACACTGGTTTATTCTGAAAACGATTGAAAAATCTATGTTAGTAGCGAATGTATGTAGGTACATAAACTAACGTCACCTCTTTTGTTTTCTACCTCGTGTGTTCATAAGTCTTGAGACACAGTAAAACTAAAATATTTTTGGAGCTAAGTTGGGTATTCATTTATTGGATATTAAAATTAAAACTACTGACATCTAGATCTGTATTTAAAAATAAATCATTCAAAATGGCCGCCTTTGCATTCAATGCAGGCCTTCAAACGCGTGCGCCATTCATCTATGGCGGCACGAATCTTTTCAATGGGAATCCGTTTCGATTCTTTAATAAGGGCTCGCTTGAGAGATTCCAGGTTTGGGTGAGACTTTCTGCATGCCCTCAGCTCCAATTCCGTCCATAAAGAATAATCCAAAGGATTCATGTCAGGTCTTGACGAGGGCCAATCTTCGCTCCGAATGAAGCCTGGCAAATTGGCCTCCAGCCAACGTTGGGTAGTCTTAGCTTTATGGGAGGGAGCAGAGTCCTGTTGGAAAACCCAGTATTTTCCAGCGAATAGCGTATCATTTAATGGTTTAACCACCGCTTCCAATATGTCGGTTTGGTAATTTTGTGCCTTCACCTTGACGCCTTGCTGGCAAAAATGAAGCGAAGTGACCCCCTCGTAGGAAACACCCCACCAAACCATCACACTTGCTGGATGATGAGTGCGCTGGACATTGCGTACAGATGGCTGGACGTCCTTTGAACTTCTGGCGTAAACCTTATTGTTCTGCCGGTTAAACTTTTCTTCCACCGTGAAGATCTTTTCATCGGTAAACAGGATATTTTTTGGATCGTGTCTCTTCAATAGGTTCCGACATCGTTCCAGTCGCAATTTACGAAGACGCTCGTTTAAATAATGCACTTTCCTTCGACTGTAGGCCTTTAGTTTAAGATCATATTTAAGTATCCTGTTCACCGATATTCGCGAAATGTTGGTCTGCAGAGCTCATTTCTTTTGAGTCCGGCAAGGGTTGCGACGAATTCGCTCTCTGATTACTTTGATGTTGGCGGGCGTCCTTACAGACCGCGGGCGGCCACATCTTCCACGGTCTTCTAAAGAGTCGGTCTCCTTGTACCTCTTTATGGTATAATACACAAAGTTCCGACTACATCCCAAACTTTGGATTTCACTAAAAACTTGTATTGGTTTTTTTCCTGCTTGAAACAGTGAAATTACAGTCGCACGCAAATCTTTTGTTGGCGCCATTTTCACGGAGAATGAAACAAATATTCAAATGTAGGTATTATATTTTCTGATTCAAAACATTCGAAATTTAAAATTTTAAAAGTTTAAAAAAGGTTGCATGAATTACTTTCTTTTTAAATTAATTAAATAAGTTCGTCTCAAAACTTATGAACACACGAGGTATACTAATATTATAATGAGGAAAGATCTGATTGTTTGTTTGTATGTTTGTTTATTGAATTGAATGGGCTCCGAATCTACAGGACCAATTTCAAAAATTATTTCACTATTGGAATGCTAAATTTTCCCTGACGAACAAAGGCTATAGAATATTTTCAAAAATGTTAGGGATTCGCATGAAAAATTTAAATTTGTTAAATACCCGTGCGAAGCCGGGGCGGACCGCTAGTTACCTACAAAGAGAAATAATCGAGAATTCTAGCCAGCGCAGCGGTTTGTGATGGTATCACAAACTGGTCTGCACTATCAATTTGTGCGTAATAGTTCTCTTAGTTTATGTTGGGACTAAACACAATCGGACATATTGTGTTTGATGCCTCTCAAACCCTTAATTTAATTTTTCTGCTTCAGCTTAATTAAAATGGTGGCGCTAGTTACGCTACTCAATTCGCCCTAGGTACATGTTTGTTTGGATTGATCATGCTAATAAAGAGTGAATCTGGTTTACCTTTCTGATAAAGAGTAAAATGATATATCAATTCCTCCTAAAATCATAGCGTCAATGATATGTAAAGATTTACTATAGATTTGATTATTGCCTTGCCCTCGATATTCCTTGACTATCTGCAAAAGTATTAAGTAACATTATTATAGAATGTAAATATGAACATGAAATTAAATTTTTATATTCTTGTAAACAAATACCTAATAATTTATGACTCCATGTTATTTTATTTTAAATCTAATTATATACAAAATCTGTGTATACTCGAAAGAGTTAATTGTGTAGAGCAAACAATTATATTTAAGATCTTATGTATAACAACCACAATCACAAAGAATAAATGGTTTCAATTAATTTCCATTATGATCACTCTCTGCCACGTTTAAAATTCGATTGCTTAAAGCTTTACGGCAAGCAGACAAGTTCGATGTAAAATATGTATAATACCTCTCCATAAATAAGTGTTCTAGCTGGCATAGTAATCTGTAGATCAACTACACTTCTCCATCCATGGGAATCTAGTTGAAATAGCTGTCTGCCGCCACAACCTGTGAATCAGAAAGCGTTTTACCAAAAGCATAAAAAAAAATAACAGAATAAAAGAAGGAAAAAATGTAAGCTTACTTAAGAAAATTTTCAAATCTGGACTATTTTTGGGACTGCTCAAAAACATCATATGCCAATCGTAGACATTTCGAATCTTTTCTAAATCTGAAGGTTTTTCTAAGTATTCCGGAGGTCTGCTTAGAACTCCCGTCTTGAAGGAATGTGGACTGTGGGCATCAGGCGGTGGTTTTTTCATTAAGGAAAATATTGCCATAACAGTGTCGTCGGGACTGAGTCTTTCCGGTTGTTTTCTGAGTTGGTCTGGTAGCTAGAAAAATAATAAATAAATAAGGGACAATCCACACAGCACCATCTAGCCCCAAGCTAAGCAGAGCTTGTGTTATGGGTTCTAGATGACTGATATACATAATACAATATTATTCCTTACATAGATATTTTTACTATACATAGAAAACGACCAGAACAAATATCTCCAGAACATACAAATATTTGTCCCGAGACGGGAATCGAACCCGCAACCTCTCTCCTGCGTCGCAGGCGGACCTTCGCCCACCGCGCCACAGAGGTCGTCAAACAACGATGAAGAAAAGACCAAACAATAGAATAAAGTAGTTCGAAATATTAATATTACTACGGTTGAGACAATTTTATCACCCAGATAGGATATTATGTTACCTTCCACAGTTGTAGACATTGCTGTTTTATCTCTGCTTGAGTGGTTTCCTTTAGGGTCCTGTCTTTACTAAAAGCTGCAATTTTCAACAGGTGTTTGATCTGATTTTCTCCCAGCCTGAAAACGCATTTTATTTAGAGAGGATAACTGATTTGTTACAGGGATACATTTTGTGTTCAGGCCATACATACAAACAGTTACTTTTGTAAATGTACTCATAGAATCCTGCGTCTTCTTGTATGACATTCAGAGGGACTAGTTCCAATATGTCTCCCTCTTCAACGCCGTTCCAAAGCATGGAGTTGACTGAGAAAAGATGCTGCTCCACAGATTCCGTGCCCAATCTCTTCCAAAAGCAAATCAAGTATCTTTCTGAGTTTGCAGGTCGCGATGTGACTGGTTTGTGGATACATACTAAAAATAGAAATAATAGGTATAATGGACACTTTTACAAATAAAATATATTGTTTAGTGTCAGTTTTTTCTGTTTAGTTTTAGTGTCATATAGTATAGTAAATAATATAATGGACAAAAAAATAATGTTCTATAATAAAAGCTTCGTAGCGTCCGTTTAACGTGCGTTTGTTTTTTGTTCGGGCAAAATAGAGTGAGATGTAAAATCGTAAAATTTTGTCGCATCGCGCATTTTAGTACACCAAGAACAAAATAATGCCTTTAGATTATAAGGTCATTAGTCCCGCGGCTAGAATCGACAATGAACTCACCTCTATCAAAACATCTGTACATAATGTAAATGAGGCCTACACTGAACGGTGTGAATATATCGAAGAGTTTCACAACAAAATGGCCGCCCGTCCGCACAAGCATCAACGCTGCCAGGCACTGGCACAGATACAGCTGTTTTGATAAAACTTCTTGTAAATTCTCCTGCCCTTCCACTGAAAATCCCTGAAAATAAAATTATATAGTCAGAATATGTCAATTATTTGTGTACTATCCATAAAACCAGCTACTATGCTTAGCTAGAGGATAGATACAGTGAGATTGTAAGCATTTTTAAATTTGATGTAATAATTATTTAATAATTTGTTATTAGACGAGCAGCCTATGGCCGATATGGTGTTTGGCACATGGACTGACATGATTTTTGGGGAGTTGGGGGGGGGGGGGTCATATGCGCTAGTTTTTCCTGGTAAACCCCATGTCTTCAATATAGTGTTGAATTATAATAATAGATACTTACACCATCAGCCATTAAGAAATGAACTCCCTTATCATCAGTTTGCCGCAGGACATGCTCTTTTAAAGATGTGAGATTAGCTGGATCAAACACATTGCCATCCTCTTTTATTCCATAGTATGGATTAAATGTCTCTGCGGTTCCAGCATAGAAGTCTGATGGTTTAAAATCATTGGGACCTTTCAATGTGAAGCCGAATCCTGTAAAGAATAAATTGTTGGTAAAAATATGTAGAATCTGCTTAAAGAAATCACCCCTTTGAATCAATAAGGCTTTCCTATATTGTTCTCAATATTGGGGTTCCTAAAAGAAATTGTCTTTCGCAACTTCAACTCGAGGCGCGTGCAAAAATCGCCCCGAATATCGCTATCTCTGTTTAGCTGGCGCGCGCGGGACGACGACGACGCGATAGCAATATTAGCCGTTTAAAATTTGGTATGAATTTGGTTGTGTTCCGTAATACCAAAAATGATGAATGAAAACTTTTTGTATTCTTCACATAGTATGGTTATTCTGTAACTAGACAATATAAGCTATGTTCCTTAACAAACAACACTTAAGATATTGTTGTTTTTAATAAGAAACAGATAGGGAGAAAACTTGTCAATTTTGGCATAAAAATATGCAAAACGCGATTGGCTTTCATTTAATTTTAGGTAAGTATTTTGAAAAAAAAAACTATCTAGGAACCTAGATAAACACTAATCGAATACAAATAATACAATAATAAAGTGGTAATATGCTTGAATTAGAAATAATTTTGGTACTACGTTTGTATGGGCAATTCGTCCTCCGCTGGCCTCTGAAATGAATGACTTCCAATGTCCAATTCTTCTTCCAATTGCTGTATGTTCCAATGTGTTATACTATATTTTAAATGTAATCTTTTTTTAAGGTGTTTAAATAAATAAATAATGCGAAACAATCCACACAGCATCACTAGCTCTAAGTTAAACAAAGCTTGTGTTGTGGTTCTAAATGACTGATATACATAATACAAGATTATTACATTTATAGATATTGTATATCAAACATAGAAAATGACCAGAACACTCTGAACAAATATCTGCAGATCATACAAATGTTTGTTCCAAGGCGGGAATCGAACCTGTAACCTCCTGCGTCGCAGGCGGACCTTCGCCCACCATGCCACAGAGATTGTCATGCATTAAAATACCTCAGTAGAGCTTGTCTGTAGGTCAACATCTTGTTTAATATATAAATTTTAATAAATAATTAATACCAATAATTAAATAAAGTATCACCACTCTATTTTTATCAATAGAAGTATTTTACCTTTTGCTCTCCATCCCTTTCTATACAAGACATATTCTGAAAACCCTCCAGGGCCTGCGCACACATCAGCAAAGTACAAAATATCATTTTTATCAACTGCGTCTTCCCCTGTGCGCTTCTTTGGATGAGTGAACTGGAAGTCAAACACAGCATCTATGTTTGCCATCTTTACAGCCGCCCGGTTTAGGAATATCACTGCACCGATGGTCTCATATGGGTTACTGCGGAACCTCGCATGTCTCAAGTCCTTATCGTCCAAGCTATCAAAAATTGTCTGAAACAAATATATCTAATATCAATGTACAGTGATAGTTCAGTTTCTGAAAAATTTGATGAGACAAATTATTTATGTATGAAATTATTGGTGATGTGGCTATGGTGGGGAAAGTTCTAAGAAAATCTGTATTTATTTAGTCTTTACTACCTTGGCTTCTAAAACACCCTTCAGAATTTGAGTGTCCACAAAGCTAGACTCATTTTCCATATCAAGTTTCTTGGGGCCTTTTTTCAACCATTCATCCAGTAAATCACCCAATGGTGGCTCCTCAGCTGCTGTAGGTAGCCACCTCTGAAAAAAAAAAGAAATCATTATTACTTTAGAAATCACAAATTTATGTTGTTAATAAAGTAACCAATCTATGTAGGTAATAATGGTAATAACTTACAACTTCCTCATGAGGACTTGCTTGTGTATCTTCTGGTGACCACTTCATCAAATCTTTGGGTATACTTCCTACCACAGATGGCAGGGCACCAAGACCTCTGCGCCCCTTCTGTGCTGAGGCTTCAACTGGTTCCGTGCGACCATGCTCAAACTTACCTAGACCTTTGCCTGGCTTGAAACCCATATTAGACATCATGCGCTTGGATTTTTCTGAATAATCTGCACTGTATGCATCCTCAAAACCTTGGTCTGAACTTTTTTTGTAAAATGAATCTGAGTCCTGGAAACTGGGAGGTCGCATGGAAACCTCTCCGTCTGTATCATCAAAACCTGGTCGGAATTCATCTTCTGTGGCTGATGAGCAGTTTTCACTTAAGCTACTTCTACTTAGCCGAATGCTGTTATCTTGAGAATTTCTAGCTGAATAATTTCCAAAAACATTTGCTGGTTTTTGAAATTTGATTCCATATTTGTCTTCATTTCTGATTGTGGATGATGATTCTTCATCAGAATCAGACTCTGGGAGTACTGAAACACAAAATAATAAAATAATAAGCTTATCCTAATAAATTTTAAAATTGGCTTTTTAATGGTTTTGTTACTGATGCTAAAAAGTTATATTTGATCCAATTAACTTGTTATATAGTATTTGGTAAGCATAGCTACATAATACATAAAAGCTATGAGTTAAAAGCACTTACTGGAACCATGTGAGGTTGTGGAAGAAGCTCCGAAAGTGTCTGCGCGGGGTCGTTTGGCTGCCGCCGGTTGACTTTCATCGCTACTGGAGTCATCATCGGACGGATCTAAATGCGTATGGTAATTAAAACCAGAGGAACACATGATAGTCGATGGAAAAAATGTGGAAATTAAATTTGTATACATTCAGCGAGTTGCCTATGCATTAAAGATTGATTCACGTCAAAATTGGCAATTATCTGATTGATTAATAATTCAGTTTAGTACCTGATAGATTCATTACTAAATTTTATGGCTATGGAATGTACTTTATTCAAAAATCACTAAATAATTTTGTAAATAAATCCAGAGTTTAGGATGCCACCCGCGCGCACGCTCGCGCACAATCGAATCGATACTCGCAACTTTTTCGTTTGACATTGACTTTTTCGTTTGACTTGACATACATGAAGGCCCCGCCCGCATTTTTAGAATTTGCATTTGGGTGTTCCGAAGTAGACTACCTACTTTAACTTTTTCGGCGTGAAGTGAAGCTTAGCGCACTTGAACCAAAAGTTAGAGTTAAATAAATAACTCGAGCCATAACAACTCAGTGTCATTATTATTATAGCTCACATCACAGATAGACATTATATTATTGCACCATTATAAATTAATCCAGCCAAATTTAGTATTACGACGCGGGGCCGGGCGCCTTGATCAAGCATTAGACTAGACTCACAGTACCGAACGTAGCGTGAAGCCTACATGCTCCGTTCTGTGAGTATAATTTATCTATGGAAATGACTTGACTTGACTTCTTATCTATGGAAATGAACTATAGTACGATCTATCAATCAATGTCACGTTGATTGATTTGACTTTTGATTGTGATTGTTTACTTTATAATTAGCGCGGTTACTTTACATTCCGTTGTTGCGGTTTTTAATAGCGATTTGCGAAATAAAATTATTAACGTGGTACACTTAGAGTATTTCCTGAAATAAATATCAGCAAATTCCTGAACTAAATAAATCAAGAAACAAGAAATCTACGGCCTTTGCTTTGCATAATGACTGTCGGCGAAGCTAGTAAAAATTTGCCCTGGTTCGTACCTCTATTTTTACTGCTTTTACAAGCATGTCATATTTTGTCCTAAACGCTTAGATTTATTTCATTACAGGGTAGAAAAGTATCGGCCATCTAAATTAGAGGACCTGGTATCTCACGATGACATTGTTAAAACAAGTAAGTTACACTTATTTTGCAATGCTGAAGAATAATCAACAAGTAGTTATAAACAATGCAATGTTTGGTTAGGGTGTCGCAAAAAGGGTCCCACACTTAGAAAAATTTTCATCGATTTTGTATGGGGCTGGGACTTAGAAAAATTTTGATATATTTTTTTATATATATATAACATATATTTTTTCTTATGCCATCGTAAAGAGGGTCACTAGGGGTGCAACTTTGGTTCAGCTGATTGACCCCAAAGTTCTATGACCTCGGCGCTAGAGGTCAAAGTGTGTCGTTCAGTTTCAAGGCGAAAAAGACTTAGAAAATTTTCAACATGTATTTTTTTATATATATATAACATATATTTTTTCTTATGCCATCGTAAAGAGGGTCACTAGGGGTGCAACTTTGGTTCAGCTGATTGACCCCAAAGTTCTATGACCTCGGCGCTAGAGTTCAAACTGTGTCCGATACAGATACAGATACCGATACAGAGCATTCCGATAAGAGTTGATTAGGTTCAATTTGAGTGGCGGATCCGACACAGAGTACCCCGACTCCACGTGGTCTTGTGCGTGGCGCCCCTAGAGTGTATATAATAAGCCGGAGGCGCGAAGGGAGTGCAGCCTCCGCCAGCCGTAATAAGGGACAGGCACCGCGCGAGCCGCAGCGGCTGAGGCTGGTCGCCGAAGGCGACCAAAAAGCCGAAGCTGCGGAGGTGAGCAGTGGTGCCTGTCCCTTGTTACGCAATGGCGGAGAGGCTGCACTTCCCGCAGCGCCGGAGCTATCGCGAACGCGATTCTTTACACTCGTCGTCGGGGACAGTTAGGCATCGATCAAAATTTTTCTAAGTCTCAGCCCCATACAAAATCGATGAAAATTTTTCTAAGTCTAAAATAAATATTTTTTTTAGTTTTTCCTGAAAATTTCGGCTATCTCTTTTGTAACTATTACAATATTACTAATTTAAAAAAAAAAAAAAAAAAAAAAAAAAATGTATGGGACCCTCTTTGCGACACCCCGACCCAATGTTTGTGTAACGTATAATTAAAATGTTTTCAGTCAACCAGTTCATGAATGGTAATCAACTGCCCCATTTGTTATTCTATGGGCCCCCTGGAACTGGAAAAACATCAACTATATTAGCATGTGCAAGGCAAATGTATACACCTCAACAATTCAACTCGATGGTAAATATTTATGTTCCTATTATAACTGACTTAACTAAGTATAAATAACTAGCTTTTGTCTGCTTTTGTTTTCATTAACTTGTATTGCAGTTGTATTCCAAAAAATGTGAGAGAACAAGACATTTCTTGGAATATGAAGAATCCTCTAACTAAACTTTATAATATGAGTGTCATTACTTTATGTAGAAACTAGTGTGTATAAGTTTTCATAAAACCAAGTTCTGTTACTTTCATATAAAGTAATACAAAGAAGTAACTTACACAAAGTGAGATAAGATTGTATATTCCAGGTCTTAGAACTCAATGCATCAGATGATCGAGGTATTGGAATTGTGAGGGGGCAGATTCTCAGTTTTGCTTCCACCCGAACCATTTTTAAGGCAGGTCCAAAGTTGATCATTTTGGATGAAGCAGATGCTATGACGAATGATGCTCAAAATGCTCTGAGGAGAAGTGAGTTCCTTTACTATTTCTAGACAATTTTTAAGGTTTGCTTGATTGAACTTTTTTTATTTTAATCCTACTGAAATTTCTGATGTTCCAAGAGTCTGGGGTCTAAAGGAAATAAACAACCTCAAGTTTGAGTTTTGTGGAACCTTAATAATGTTAGATTGAGAAAGTCTATTAGCACTATTAGATTAAAAACTATTATTTTTACTATTTATGTTTATGTTTATAAAATCAAAATCAAAGTGCTTTATTTCCTTTCTACCTTACAGGACTCTTGGACTTCACAATATAGTATAGTTTTGAGGAATGACAATGACCTGTGTGTTATTAACACTATGTGTATAGCTATATTGTGATGTAGCAAAATTACCAGGCATACTGAACTATTCCAATTGGTCTATTATTTAGGAAAACTATAAGAAATTCATGCTCTATTCTTGCCACTATTTCACAAAGGTGTAAAACCTTTGTAGACAAGTCAAGGTCAGCTCTGAATTAAGTTATTGATTCACATGCCTTGTTAGCTTGGTTTATGATAATGAAATGTGTTTTTTTTCATTCCACTAGTATAAGTTGCCATGGATATCTTTTATCAAAACAAACCTGTTTTAAGGCAAGTAGCTTTAGTATTTAAGACACATTAGGTAACAAATTAACACAGAATGGCCTAAGCCTATGTTAGAAACACTTTTTGTAAAAACTACATTCAATTATTTAAATATGGAGTTTAAGACTATTTCCGATACAAGGTAAAAGCTAAATAGCTTTATTTTTATGATGATTCTGAAAGTTTAAATAGCTTAAATATGTCAGATAGTGATGATGAAGAAGTTCAAAGTAAACCAGTTAAAATTACTGTTGTTGGTCAACCATCTACAGGGAAGGTAAGTATTTTTACTGCTTTAATAAATCGTTTTAGTATGTAGTTTATACAAGTGCTATCTAAGGACCATTATTCTCCATCACTTTTGCGGCAAATCCCCGCGTTACATTCTCAATAAAGCATTACATTCATGCTTCGTAAAACTTTGTGAGAAATGATTTTCAACATGGTATTCATAACAAACAATATCTTTATCAATCAGATCAAATCAATATTATTTATTTCAGTTTTTCACCATTAAATACCTATGTGCTATCTTAGTAACATAAAAACTTTAAATCATTCATAGGTATCACATAAACTCTAATACATTCAGATAAATTATAATTGCAAAATAGAATTTAATTGATTTGAATTTTTATTTTTTCACTACTTTAGCTAGACTTGTGGTGTTTCCAGAGTAGTCTGTGTTGCCGGTACCTAGGCGGCAGCGGAGGAGCCGCCGGTAGCACGCAGGGCGCCGAGGTGATGGCGGGACAGTGTATAGGGCTCTGCCGGCCGGTGCCCTTGCATCTGTGTGACGTCGCCGGCAATGCGCTCGATACAAGCATGCTTGGGAATTATTTGTACGGCTCTGATGTGAGTATGTTTGGCTTATTACTTGGCTTATTACTAATGTGAAGTAAAGTTGATAAAAAACCCTTTCGTGAATATCTAGCTTTTGACTTTAACTTGTACTGCAGTTGTATATTTTTATTGCGTTATAAAAATCGTAGTAATATTAAATAGCATTATAAAAAATAATATATTCCAGAAAAATTACTACATATTGGCGACCTTTGAAACCGCTACTTTTCCATTTTATACGGGAATGTGTTTGCCAATGCCACCACCGTGGCATGATTTGAACTTTTGGGTTCAAATTCTGCCTGTGGCATGAATTTCTGGAATATATTAATTAGAAAGTTAGTTTGTCAATGATTGTGCAGACTGAAAGTCATTGATCAATTCTCGTATGAAATAAAAACCTTTCTTATTTCCAGATTATACTTTTCGTCTACGACCTAACAAATTTACAAAGTTTCGAGAAACTATCAGAATGGATGAGTAAAGTTAAGCAGTTTTTCGATTCAGAATTGAAGAAGCCGCTTATGGCGTTGTTTGGGAATAAATCTGATCTGGAGCACCAAAGGGCTGTGCGGCTGTCTTGCGTACAGAAATTTGCATCGGAACATTTGCTAGAGACGTATAAAGGGTCGGCTAGAACTGGTGAAATGGTACGGACTTTAATTCATGTCAGAATAATGTTGAATGGAATATGAACTTCTTAAATGTAAAAGGTATTTCATTGCCTTTTACATTTATGAAGTTCATAGTTCAAGAGTTCCGGCAACCAAAGTAAAAATATATTAATTTAGCTAAGCATTATTTTTCCACGTACCTATTTTTAAAACTTTTTCCTTGGTTTCAGGTGAATGTAGCTTTTACAAACCTAGTAGCTAGGGCATTAGGCTTAAAAGCCCTCAAGTTACCGCAAATCACTGTAAATCAGAATACGGGTCTTCCTAAGTATCCCGAGAAAAGTGCCCATAGTGCAAATCAAGAAGAAACTACGAGTACCCATTCCCTTATCATGAACAGAAAAGCGTTCAGAAAAATTCAAAGAAAGGCCTCTTCTACTGTTTGTGCTGTACAATAACGATGAGAGAAAGATTATTTTTAATTAATAAACAATTTATAATTATAATTTATGAGTATTTTTATGAAACCTTTAA
The DNA here is from genome assembly GCA_963931895.1 of Eupithecia pulchellata. NCBI lineage: Eukaryota > Metazoa > Arthropoda > Insecta > Lepidoptera > Geometridae > Eupithecia > Eupithecia pulchellata. The sequence continues at coordinate 4,751,426 of OZ007533.1, read as the reverse complement.
TTTATTGAATCATGTTGCGCTCGATGATAAATAAAGATATATTTTGCTTTATAGAATGTTTATTGAGCAGTGATTTTAATTTCAGTTATTGAAAAGTACACAGAAAACGTGCGTTTCTGCATAATATGCAACTACCTCGGCAAGATAATACCAGCCCTCCAGTCCCGGTGTACAAGGTTCAGATTCGCGCCGCTCGCTCAGAACCAAATTATACCACGTCTCCAAGAAATAGCAGATGCTGAAGGGTAAGTGCTTTACATACATCTACTCGTATGATGAACTAGTTGGGTGCCCGCAGTTTCACCCGCGGAACTCCCGACCCCTGGGATTAAAATTGACCCATGTTATTCCCGGTCATAAACTACAGTGTGTACCTCTTTCATGCAAAAACTACTAAACAGATTTTGATGTAACACATCCATCCTCATACTTACAATTTTTCACGTTTATAATATTGGTAGGATTAGACTATTTACTATATTATTTTACTTACTGGTTTCTAATCGTGGCTTAGCGTGCGTTACTTGTATTAATTGTTTTTTTAAGCCCCGCGATACACCGACTTTATCTCTGATTTGATTAGGTATCGGATCAGATTGTTTATGAGTAGGCGTATTCGACACGAAGCGCGAAGGTGACTTGTGTTTTCACAAATGTCCATCATACATTTGTGAATGCACAAGTAATACGAACGCGAATACGGCAGCGATACTTTTTGATATTTTCTTTGTTTCGTTAAGTACAGTGCGCGTCACATATAAGTACCCCCCCTATCTCAATGTATGTGTGTCCCACATACATTGATACAATAGTTGTTTTTTTTTGTGAATTTCAGACTTTGAATATTATGGAAGGGCAATTCGATCCTGAGCGGCGCGGCCTGATAAATTCTTGCATGTGAAAAATTGTGACAAGTTACAAGGGAATTAGAAGTAGTCGAAAATAGTTTGTATACAAATATGTACTTAATTCTGACGCGCACTGTACATACCTAATTTGTTTGTGTAATAAAAAACGAGAAAATAACTGGTTGCACTAATTTCACTGTATTCGCCTTAAATGTCGTATTAAACAAAGTTCCCTTTTCAGCGTCAAGTTGTCCGCAGATGGAATCAAAGCACTCCTCACCCTATCCGGGGGAGATATGCGGAAAGTCTTGAACACACTACAAAGTACGTGGATGGCGTACCATGACGTCACGGAAGACAATGTTTACACTTGCGTGGGTCATCCGCTTAGGTCCGATATCACCAATGTCGTGAATTGGCTGCTTAATGAAAACGACTTTGCTACGTGTTTTAAGAGTATCCTTTTGAAAATAAATATTTCCGCTTATCGCTTGTCTGTTATGTCTAGTTCGCATAGATACTTATCCTGGACTATAGTTATTAACTTATTACTAATGTTAGACAAAGATTCCATGATCCCACTTATCATTCTGATTCTAATGTATCTAAATTAATACTAAGCATTTCCAGGATTTAGAAGTCAAATGTAGTGATACTTACTTCTTAGAACATCATTGTCACACAGGAGCAACCTACTGCGTGGGTTTGATTCCCGCCGTGGTACAAATGTTTGTACGATCTGCAGAGATTTGCTCAAATGTTCTCGTCGTTTTCTATGTATAATAAATAATATCAATCTATTTAATATATTGTATTATGTATATCAGTCATCTAGTACCCATTAACACAAACTCTGCTTAGCTTGGGGCTAGATGATTCATACGCTGCGCTTGCGCTATACGCCGCTGGTTCAGAAGTTTCATAGTCCATATATATACCTTATAGCTATCTAGATATAGCTTAGGTAAAATACATTTAAATAGGTATTAATTGACGAATAACTGTTCATTTTGAAATTATGTATATTTCCTGAACGCAGTATTCATAGACATTCAAGACCTGAAGCTAGCTAAAGGACTAGCGCTCAGCGATATCCTGACAGAGGTTCACACGATCATTCAAAGAAGTAAGTTCATTTTCATTTTTGAGGCTGGCTCGCACAGCATTCCAGACCTATATTGTTTTATTTTTTAACCTGAAAAAAGGGGCCTCGAAGATATAAATTTTTGGAGACACCGTCATCGTAGCTCTCAAAAGAAAGAACCAATTTTAAGATATGCTAGGGATGACTTATCGATTGTTCTAACTTCTAAGTAACTGGTTGATTGGTACTATTGATTGATTGGTTATTTGACTCTAGGTAGATTTATAAATTATCTGTTTATTTTATTTGTTTCTATGTAACATTAAATGTTCCATCTGTAACGATGGTTATAGAAGAGCTATCTGCTAAAATAAGTTTTTTACACTTAAATCAGGGTCTCACTATAGAATAACTTAGGATTATACTCTATGATTATAGATACTCTAGGATTATAGAAATAAATAATATTAAATTTTTGGTAAAAATCGAATTTGTCCTATTCATTTGATTGATAGCTTTTAATCCGAGACCGAGTAAAATGTCCTAATTTTTTACGTTGTCGAATTAGCTAGTTTGTCTCATTTTTAAATCAAAAATCATTGCGTATGGAGGTTGATTATCATATTTTTTTTTGTTACAGTGAAATTGCCCCCGGAAGTACTTATCACGCTGATAATAAAGATGGCCGACGCAGAGGCTCGGCTTTCCAGCGGTTGTAGCGAAAAAATCGAGTTGGCATCGCTCATAGCTGCCTTCCAAGTAGCCAGGGATCAAGTTAAGGTGGATGCTTGAAGTAAGCTGGACTACATTTACTTTACTATTTCATTTTAAGGCATTACCGATCTCTACATTTTTTATAGAGCTACCCACTACGTTGATTTTATTGTTTGCTCGTTTCGTGTACAAAAAATCCGGGAAACTTACCGGAAAACAAACTTAAATTAAGCATAAAAATTGTCATCAAGTATGATTTCTTTAGATAATCTTAACTCAAGTGAATCGAATTGTGAAGATGAATGTTATAAACTCTAAACGTTTACTATAAAGATGCATGGCAACATTAATAAAAGTCGTTGTTCGTAATAAATTATTTTATTTCAAAATTAAATACCTACCAATATTTACAGCAAACTTATATATCTACTTGATCTCTTAAAAAATCTTCTTATAATAAAGATTGAAACAGTCGAGCATCATTTCTTAGTACTAACATAACAACGAATTCGACAGGCAATTGTTCAGAAAAGCTACAAGCTACACATTCACGCAACTCAAACACACAACTTAAATTACATAATACTATGCGTCTATAATTTCGCAATTTGACGCGTACGATTTGAACTAAAACATTTCCAAATTCCCAAGAGCGCCCCGAATCTGTGAACCTCCAATTCGGTACAGAATATCAATATTTCATAGGACCGTTGACGGAGCCGCTCTAAAGGACATCGTTTTACCGTTCTAAAGTCTAACCAAAGAAGTTGGAGACGAGACTGCCTAAAGAGTTTGTTATGGAAGCTATGAAACCTGTTTGCGCTGGTGCTTGTGGGATTCGCGGCGGGGGTGGTGCCGGCCTGTAGTACTGGCCGTCAATTCTCTGTAAATTAAATAAAAATATTAGTTTGAATCTTACAGTATCTGAAGCGCGCGAGTCAGTGCGCGAGCACTGACTTAGATTAGAATCGAAAAGCTCATTCGGTGCTATGTTGTCTCTGTAATAACTCCCTGGACCCGTACTAAAGTTGGGCTAAAGTACCAAAGCTAATCTTCTGCAAGCGACAAGAGTTGGTTTTCCGAGTAGGCTCTTGTCGAACGAAACCAGTGACAAAATTGGTGCTTATCTTTATCAAAGTCCGTGTTCGCGCTCCTGAACTCAGCAAAGCCTGATTAAATTAATGAACTTGATAACAACAACACAAAGAACTCTGAAACTACGTAATAAAGGTGTCGTAGAAAATAGCTGAAACACAAGCAAGTTTTGTAACTGGTACACTCGTTATGTTATAAAACTGTATTTACCGTAATATAAAAAGTGCAGTTTAAAATTATATGACCATGGGCAATATAATTTCACCTAAATATGATACAAGGCAAGCCGTCATCACCTTCACCAAAGCAAAACTCCATGCAATTATTAACAGTCTAAAGTTCTAAATTAACTCACCGTTGCTCCCTCAGATAACATGTAAAATAATAAGATTTTATCTACTGTTGCATAAGTATTTATATCAATTTGAACATTTAACACTACAGTATACATAAAGATTCTTTACTATAACAATCTTTGTACTTTGATATTTTATGAGGGAACTCTTAACAATACTAAAATATCACTCTACGAATATATCTACGATTCAACTGTGAAAACATCTTTATACAATCTCTATTAAAATATACAAGCATTATTGTCGTTTCTAAGAGGTAAGCCCGTATATAACTTGTAAGTCCAATAGTTCGTTACAGTTCGTAACCCAAGAGACAATTACCTGTTTGCAAGCTTTACTTTACCCACAACGTTAATTACAAATTACATTTAGTAAGTGCTAGCCGCAAATAATTTGTAAACTCGTTCAACGATTGATCAATTACCAACTACGAAGCGTTTATGCGAGCTCAACACGGATTCAGTCTTCGGGGAAAACGATAAGTCCATCTTGAGTGCTAAGGGCGGCCGCGGTGGTGGAAGGACTTGTAGATGCGTGCTTTGCTCCGGGTTTTCGCGGCGTAGGCCGGCTGGGGACGTAGCCCTAAACCAATGCTATATGTTACCAAACCACCGATTCAATACTGTACTGCACATGCGCGATTTAAAAATTAGACACTTCGATTCAAATTTAAATAAATTTTATTTTGTCAGAAAACACATAATAAACCTTACCTACACTAAAAGACTGACAAAATCGGACTCCACTCAGCATGTGCTATATGGTAGAGCAGATCGTGCCACAGCGCTTGATTCGGGTGTTATCGTTACCAGCAATATAAACTCGTTAACATAATGCGTTAACGAGTTTTTATTGATAGTATCTAAGAGTGCCTAAACCATATTTATCGCGCATGTGTAGTCTCAAGTGCAATACTGGACTAAAGAATAGATATCAGTGCATCAAGGGGTTAAACTTTGCTCTACTTTTTTTTACCTTTCGTATGTACACAGAAAGAAACCTACAGAAACAGAAAAGAATATTTACATTAGGATACCGTCATCATCAAAGTTTTAGTAAGAATTATGTAATAATTATAAGATTTATAATTTAATTACTTACTTTAGCTGAGTGTAGAGTTACGTTGAGAAGAGTTGGGTGGCTCTCGATGACAATGAATTCGACCTCCTGCGGGATGTATCCTTCCGCGGCAACCTATAATTTACAGAGGTTTTGAGCGTCAACAAAGGCCTATTTCCAGCTAAAATAGGCTAATGATGATGATGAACATAGATACTGATCGTAGGAATAACACCGACATAACACAAAACCTCAGATTGCGATACTTGTTTAGTTTAACGATCTTCATTTTCTAAAACAATCCCGCTAGCTAGCAAGTTTAACGACTTCTTATATTTAGGTTTCATCCGGTTCACCTGTTCAATTATTCACGTAGATTAACGTTGTATGGAACAATAAAATCTACACGTTTATTTTTAATTTGTAAAGCTACTGATGCTACGATCGTTCAGTATATAGGATGATTTTTTAGGGCTAACTAAGACGAATCTGCAACCGTGAGAGTTTTCGAAAAGTGTTCTATTACAGTTGTTGATGAAACATGTTCTATTAATAAAATATTCTAGAAAAAAATATAGTTCTGCATTAAAAAAATGACGAAGAACTTGTTTAGTATTCTGAAAAATTACGCTTTCGAAAAAAAAATATTTTTGGATTCTTTAGTCGACATTAATAAATGAATATGGCCACATTGTCATTGGAACACCTTGGAAAACTGGACCCAAAACTATCTGAATAGTTCAAAATTGATAAGAGTCAACAAAATCACGTTAATGGGAGTCAAAACATATTATCTAAGAAGAACTTACATCGATTCTGTAAGTCCCCGGAAGCAGTATCCTCCAGAACTCTCCATACTTGGTGGTGTGGTAAGTGACGTCACGTCCCTTCACTTTAACGGCGGCCCTCTCCACCGGGTTACCGTTCTCGTCCATCACGAAGCCATGAGCGCCGCGGTGCACCTCGGCCAGGTATTTGATCATCGACTGGTGACAAAGGAGTATATTATACCTATGAACTAGCGACCCGCTCCGGCTTCGCACGGGTCCAATCCTAATACAAAAACCTTCCTCTTGAATCACTCTATCTATTAAAAAAACCGCATCAAAATCCGTTGCGTAGTTTAAAAGATATAAGCATACATAGGGATGTAGGGACAGAGAAAGCGACTTTGTTTTATACTATGTATTCGCCTGGTTATTTCCTATTACGGCTCTGGCGACGACCGATGAATTCCCCATAAAAATAGTAGTACCAAAATGATTTGTAATTTGAGAATATTTTCAACATGGTGTGCTATTATTTCTATTAATAGTATTTATCTAGGGTCCTGCCGTAAAAAAATGGGAATATTTTTTTGAATTTAATTGAATCTAATTGCATTTTTACATCAAAGAGACATGTTGACTTAGCATTTATTGTGTTGAAAAATATTTTAAAAAAGCTTGTGACAGAAACCTCAAGAAATAACATTCTAATACAAATAATAGCAAAACATGGTGAAAATGTTCTCAAATTACAAATAATTTTGCTACTAGGTACGGTTGTAAGGGAAATTCTTCCGTCGCCGGATCCATAAGAAAGTATTTCAAAATTTAATAATCTACTGGTATGTCGAGATAAATGGTTGCAAAACTTACAAATGGTGAAATCATTTTGCAAGTTTTGCAACTATAAATTCTTCACCCCTGTTCAATCTATCATTCATCGTATATTGTGATATGAGTGATATTTCTAAAATTTGGTTTATCATTACATTACATCTTATCTTAAGAAGTATTTTCTTGATGATAAGAATTGTTTAAAATATGCTCGATATAAGCAATCGTATTGCGTTGAAGTATCAGTTATCTAGAAACTGTAGACCTGATTCGTGTGTTCTCAATCAAAGATAGTAATATTACTAAAATGTTATTCCGTTCTCTATTCTTTCTACTCGCGTTCAACATTATCCACTTTGCGACGTGTCAACGCGTAGCAGTTGCACATCTAAGGGATGGTGCCATAAACGGAACTGTGACATTCACAGAGACCGATGCAGGTCTAAGAGTGTCCGGTAGAATAACCGGACTGTCTGCTGGCGAGTACGGTTTCCACGTGCACGAGCTTGGTGACACAGACACTTGTGTCGCCGCTGGAGCGCATTTCAATCCCGCAGGAAATAACCACGCAGCTCGGGAGGCCCCCGTAAGGCACGTGGGCGATCTCGGAAATGTACTATTCCAAGGAAATAATACCGCAGTTGCAGACTTTGAGTTTGTGGACACAGTGATCGCGCTCCGGGGATCAAACAACATTTTGGGACGTACTCTTGTGCTTCACGAGGATCGAGATGACCTTGGACTGAGTGGAGTTGGAGACACGCTCACGACTGGAAATGCCGGTGCGAGAGTTGCTTGCGGAGTTATTGGAATTCAATCCCCAGCGGAACCTTGGGAGTCAAATTCGGCTGCTTATATGACGCGATCGATCACGATTTTCATCTCTGGTATTACGTTGTTCTTTAGCTTATTCTAGAAATAACTACCTACCGAATTATAATTACTTAGTCCTACAACCTACCTACGTAGTTTTATTCCTTACCTGTTTGTTATCTTGCCAGTATTTGGGTAGTTCATGCGCCGGGGGATATTTGCAACAGGATATTTCTAATGTGACTTCCATGCATCCATGCCACAAGTAGTTATAATCTTGCATACCGCCTGAAATGTTGTACGTTTACATAAGTAATAAAATCTAATCCACTATAACGTTATCAATCTGTGTTCTAAGGTAAAGGTATGTATTATGATAAGTCGTCAATTTGATCATGTTGATTAATAGTTTCTGTTGTATCTAATGTTTTGAGTTAATCGCTCATGTTTGGGCATACAAATTTAATCATAACAGTCTTTGTTACATTTACACATCTATCTTACCAGTGAGTGGGTACCAGGCGGCACCATTAGTAATTCCGTTCTCAAATCGCGGCGAGCCGGATTTGCACGAAACGCCACGAGACATCTTTGCGTGGTTCTTGGAGTACACGAGCGATAGATGGCGGAAAACATCGTCGTCCGGGGTCAGCGAAGGGGAATGACCGAAGCTTTGGAACACTGCGTTTAAAGGATATGTGGACAGAAATAACGATTATTAATAAAGTTCTAATATATTAAAAGGTCTAAAGATAAAAGATAGGTACTATAATAATAATAATACTTCACCCGAACAAGAGACTGATGACCGGCAGATTCCTGATATAGCGTGCAAAATGAAAGACAATTTGATTACCTGTCATTAAATCTACTAACATTTACGTATTATTTCGTCGTTTCTTTTCCGTAATTTAAACTAATTTATTGCGATCATAATACCATTACTACTAGATACTGAATTGGCTGATTATATATCAACTAAACTTTCTAATACCTACCTATTCGGTTGAGTAAAATCAAAAGCGCCCTTCCGCCAAAACACTCTTTGTTTTGAGTGAAGTTGTGATGAGTCAACATTTGGCATTGTGCTTTCGCATTCAAACGTGATAGTCATCAGTGAAAGTGCCCTAGAAACGCGTTAAGTTGTAGCGTAAAGTAAATGCTTACTGGCATTGGGCGTGTTGTCGAAAGGATAGCTGGCGACTAGCGCTCCGCCGTGCAGCGACCCTGACAGTACGAACTGGATCTTGCTGATCCACTCCTTAACAGCTTCTGTCTCCGGCTGAGGCTGCTTTGTGTTCGCCTTGAAATAGTCGGGGAAGTTGCGGTTCAAATCATACCGCCGTGCGTTGTGCCTGCAACGAAAGGGAACCAGTTTACTTTCTTGGAGACTTTCCTTCTATTCCAGATCAATAGAAACTTGATTAATTGGTATTTATAACGCAATGTTCGGTCCTTGTGCGGACGGATTTTAATGGCGTGGTGACCTGAATTGTGTATTCTGAATTGTATAAAATGTGTACCTATTTATTTGATATGATTTTCAGTACAATGACGTGCATTTGATTGCATAATTTGTTGATAGAATCCAGGTCATTCTCATCAAGCGACTCACCTCCCGTGAATAGTGTCGCACTGACCCTCGTTGGAGATGGCGAAACCGTCGGGGTTCATCGAGGGCATTAAGTGTATCCTGGTGTTATCCAGTAACCACTTAATGTAGGCATCCGTCTCGTATGATGTCACTAGGTACTGAAATAAATTCGTGGGTTTATGTACTGTGATTAGCTGCGTAATGTGTGCTGGGATTTTTTATAACTTGAACGAATCGTCTCAGTTAGATGAACACACCAATTGTGCAATTTTAAAAATAGAAAAAATAAAAAAAAACATAAATTCCTTTAAGCCACAATTGCATTGGTTTGGTAATATTTTGGTATTTATGTACTGGTAAAAAATCTTGGGTTTGCATTTACCTGAATGAGGTGAAGAAGCAACTCGCGGCCGACCGGCTCGTTGCCATGAATGTTCGCCACGTACTTGACGTCAGGCTTTCCTATCATGTGCTCATATGGGGACGCCGATATCACCATTACCCATAGATCTCGCCCTAGGGGATACAAGAATATAATTAGGACAACGATCTATACCTACCTACCTCAAAGGAAAAAAATCTAGAAAAAATTGTATTTGTAGCGAATCAGTAAGGATTTGCAGTTAGCACCGTTGTTAGTTTCTGAGACTGATTTTGTAGAGAGGTAATATTTTTTTCATATTTATTTAGATTCCATTATAGATTAGCGATGATCGCACTTCTGCCTAGGTATTTAAATACGTTTTAAACTCCAACCAAGCCTCTACTAATTTCGTTAAACCAGTTCTTAACTTGAATACTAACATAATGTTGAAATCTATAGCATTTACGGCCAACAAAATGCATGCCAAGGGTTTGAATGTCTTATCTAAATACTATCCATACACGAAACACATAAACGTTATAACTACAATTTCCACTTACAGATTACTTTTAACATACAAAGCAAGACTGAAGATTAATGACAAGAAGATATACATTTCAGCCATACCTATATTCAATAATTATTAATTAAATAAATGATGAAATAAGCAGGTTAAATTAAAGATTCAAAATTCTTCAGGAGCACACAAACCGAGTTCAAAAAGCATACATAATGAAAGCGCATTCCGTATCCAGTCTTCCAATTATAAGTTTCAGATAGCTACTGTTGTTGATACCGCCACCCCTCACCCGACGCATTAGTAAAGATGTTGCGGATGATTGCGTAAAAATCATCAACGAGGGCTCTATGAGAAAAACATTTGAACTCATAACTTACCCTGTACAGACTTCCCTATAGAGTAAAGGGCCGTGAGTGCAGGATACCGCGCCGATATCGCCCTCAGGTACCTCGTTAACTGGTCGTGGTCATGGTAGTTGAACTCTAGCTCCAGACCATTGTCTCGAGACTCCACTTCTCCCAGATTTGTTGTTGCCTGAGCTGGAGAACCTGAATGTAAACATTTTATTTAAACATTTGTCATGATTCATACTCTAAATATAATTAAGTGCAGTGCGTGTTTTTATTGTTGGTTGAAGTGCAGTGTTTTGCACGTTCAAGTCGTTTATTTTACAGGTATGTAAATCTTGATTGGTTTTCTTACGTACACGGTTATAGATACTTATTGCCCTCCATAAAACTAGTTTGAACCGTGCAAAAATAGGATGGGACCTAATGTAGAGAAACAAAGTAATGCTGGTAGAGCAAATAAATAGAAAACAAAATGTATTAGAATCATTAAGTGTTTATGTAAGTACTAGTGACTTTTCTTTCACTTCATCCACTATTGGATAAAAATTGAAGTGTAGAGAAAATCAATAACACTTTTTTCTTACTTTATAATTAATTTATGGTGTAGAGTTTGACTTGTATAAGTAAGTGGGTAGTTATTTTGTATAAAAACATTGAAATCTGAAAATCTAAGTTTGTGCTTCTCACACGACTCTATCCCACGTTATTTTAATTTGTGTTTTAATGATTACCTCCGTTATTGAAGTTCGGGTCAGGATAAGATTGCGACCGTGTCGTCCCCAAAACGGCGAGCAATAGAAAAACACGGGATATAGTTTTCCCGATCATCTGTAAAACAGAAATTAAGTCTTGCATTACTACTTAACACTATTACTAATTGTTTTTTCCTAGGATGACTATCTTAAGAACCATTGGCATTTTAATCACCTTTACGAGGTGTTTTTGGCGGTTTTTGGAGTTTTCTCTAATCAAATCTCTAAGGGTAGGTATAAATTGCGCTCGTGCGTTATGGTGATATGAAACCCGCATACTTTCCTCGCGGAACGAGTTCCTGTATACAGTAGCTGGTCTGGTCTAGCCCATTGGGTAGTGGTCCGCTTTCTTTTTAATATTATAAATAATGTTTAGTATGGACTACGCTCCAGTTGCGCCGGCGCAACCGGTCTTCTGAAGGTCAATAGGTCAGTGGACCGACCTTCCTTAGTAATGACCAAAAATTACCGGTTTGATGGGCCGTAGTACCATCTTCAGATAATTTTACTAAGATATTATAAGTATGTACTATCTTAGTTTAAGATGATTGTAAATCCTTGTTTTGGCCGTAAGTTGTGTAGTTAATATTATGTAATATATAAAATAAGAGAGCTGTGGAACTTGTAATACTAACAAAAATTTAATTTAATTTAATTACTTTTCGTGTTATTGGTAGAACATTGACAAAACTAAACTTGTTAGATACGGTGATATTGCGTTTTAAATTGTTTGCTGATAATTATAATAAATACCTAATGCTAATCAATTCAATCAGGATCAACTAGATCAATAGAAATCTTAATATTATTATTAGATTTCTGTGTCTAGCCCAAAACTAAGCAGATCTTAATGTGTTCATTTTGTTAATATTCTATTTATTGTATGTATATTCCGTGAATACAAGTACCTGTAGGCCAATTCTTGTACCTGTAGGCCAATTCTTTTATAAGCCCTGAAATGCAAATTCCTTTAAAACATCGAGAAATTAAGGTTCTGATTTCTACCATTTTGTTTAAAATATTCGAACCATTTATATCCGTCATGGGACCATATTAATGGCTTACAATTATGAAATGGCGAATCTCTAGAATTTGATGATAAAAGCCAGCACACTCGTATGGTAATATTGTTAACGGTTGTGACAGCTTTCCTTCCGCTTCTGGCGACACGATGACCTTATTTTAGTCCCGCTAAGCCGTCCAGAATAACCATATTTTAAGTCTTATGTCCTTGGATAAGACAATATAATATATTGTCCGATCTAACCTCATATTACAACTCTAATCCGACGATATATTATATCTAGCGGTCTTGCACGGGTATTTAACAAAAACTATGATACACCTATTGATTATTATTATATTACACACGTTGCGTTACGTTATTGAAGGTTTCATACGAAATCCTAACATTTTTAAAATTTTCTATAGCCTATGTTCATCAGGAATAATGTCGGATTCTAACGGTAAGATAATTTTTCAAATCGATCACTTTTCACTTCTTCCACTAGTGGACAATAAATTGAAGTGAAGAGAAATCAATAACAACTTATTTATTTTTTGTTATAATAATTAACTGTATGAAATTTGACTTGTCTAAGTGCTTATTTTGTAAGCCTAAAGAAATAAAGTTATTGAATCTGAATCTGATCCTATAGTTTCGGAGCCTTTTCAATTCAGACAAACAAACAATCAAAATCTTTCCTCTTTTTTAATTGTATTAATTAATTATAACGTCAAAGTTAACCGGCATTAGGCCGTTTGTCCACCGTCATCTCGTTCTCGTTGACGTCCCGGAGACGGCTGCGGTGGACAAACGGCCTTAATGCTAATTGTCCAATTTATCTTTCGAAAAACATAAGCCAAAGATTAAGTATATGATAGACCTATTGCTTTTAAAATTACTTTGCTAGTAAGGACACTCGATTTTCCTGTTAGATACGATCATTTAAGCTGACGAGGTAGCGTGTTGTATCGTTATTAAAATTACCCATGCACATTGAACTTCTGTCATAGTTTTTTTGTATTGTTGACTAGCAAAATACATCCACAGCCTATGGCTTAGACTTGGAAATCAGCAACGTGTAATTTGTAGTGAAACCACAATTCTGCACCGTTGATCAACAAACAATGCAGCACACTTTTTTTGTTGTGTGAAAGTTGACAACAATTGCGATTTGATTATGTGTGTCGTGTGGGATCGGCACGCATAACAAATAGTATATTTTTAATTTGTTAATTAGTTGAGACTATATCGATGGACTGATTAAAACATTATCGACCTTGAGGTCTTATATCCAGATTCAAGTATGCTTATAAACAAAGTGCAAAACCTTGCGATTGACTCATAATATTTACAGAAACATTATACATTAATTAATCTGCCGTTGTCCAAGTTTACTAAAAACGGGTTCACCTTCGATATATAAATGCGTTCAGTTTCAGGACGTTATAGAACATTTCTTTTAACAAAAATTATAAAAACATGATATCACAAATCTGATGTTTAAAAAAAAAATACCAAACAATTATTCTAAAAGCACTTATACGAGCAGTCACAGGAAATGGAAGGATAAAGGATTGTCTTTTGTCCCAAAGACGGCTCAAAATCATTAATTAAGAAGAGTGCTAAGTAAACTTTTGGAGAACTTACCTTTGGCAAAAAACGTTGTCCACAGCTAAATAAAAACACAACTTTTTTCTAACATTTAAAACTTTAAGTTCGATCACATACGAAAGTATTCGCGGAGTTGGAACGCTATATAGAATGGATGGAACATCAGGGTCCTTGCTAACTTGCGGACCTCTCTCGGCCGACTGGCGGCCGTGGCGGGCTGGCGGGCTGGAGCTCGCTGTCACACCGTCATCTGCGTCACCCAACCCGACACACAAGCGGAAAGTGCTTTCTCTCAACACCCCGTAACAAAAACACACTCTAACATAACACGCTAAGGTCTATTCTCCGAATCGAATCTAACACAAACTCTTAGCAAACTTCCTACTAATATCAGCTAAGTATACTCTTATACTTCGTTAGACATAGAACCGAAGAAATTTTCTTCCACCACTCGTTCAATGACGTCTACGTGCGTGTACCTACCTTTGTACTTTTTCCACCGTGATTATGATCCGATATTAATATCTTTGCTGTAACACAGTATTAGTTACAGTAGAAACTAGTGAAATGGTAATTATAGGTAGGTACCTACTTTAAGTCTGACAACGCAACGTCAGAGAAGCTTTTCCGGAATTTGAGCTTTCTTAGTTTGTAGTATAGTATTAGGAATAAGCAGTAAATGCTTACGAGTAGTAAGCATTTACTGCTTATTCCGCATCTAACATTGTTCTATTTTTAAACGCGTGTAAAATAATAAAATTATTTGATGGATTAATTGAGCGAAACAAGTAGGTACTTATACCAAATTAAATCAAGTATTTACTTATACAGATTCATATTTATTTGAACATCTCGTTTTTCAGTCTTCTGTCTAATTTAATTAGATATCAAATCTTTCAGCCTTGATTTCTATTTCGGTCTTAAGGTTCCCAAGGGTTGTAATGTCCTTCCAATTTGTCTATGCCTTCGAGACCCCTTGACATTTCGCCCACGCGTTTCAAGGGCAATGCCAAGTCTGATTGGTTAGCCTCTAGAATTTCGTCCTTACGGTCCGTTAAATATTTTAGACCTATTTTCATTTCAAGACTCACTAACGCATTCTATCGGAGTATGGAGAGACCACACGCAAAGTCTTTGCCCGTACGGTCTACGTATTTACCCTAAAGATTATTTTTTATATTATATTTATTTTTTATTAGGTAGCTCCTAGTTTCACTATCAAGAATTCTAAATCTTTTACATTTTTGGTCAATGCATCGTACCTGCAACGCGCGCGCGTTAATGTCTTTTGTATGAATTATTGATGCATTAACAACCATGCTAGTTCGATTTCATTTTGCAATTGCAAATGCCAAGTTCAAAAGATACGATGCGAATATTGGTGTGACCTTTTAAGAGGCTACCTATCCTCTACACATACTATAGCCCTACTACACGAAAGCTGGCGCACGATACAAAAGAACTACTTGGCTGACACCCAAGCACTTCAAACTAGTAAATCTTCTACTGCACACTCTTATTTAGTACAATTCATTCATTTATATATTTTGTACGAGGTACCTTTTAAGGAGGAATAAGCGAACCATATTGATTTTGGTTAAACCACCCCTAACTATTTTGCTGACTTTCTTAATTATTATAAATCAAAATCAAAGTACTTTATTTCCTTTAGACCTTACAGGAATCTTGGACACGTCACAATATACAAATTACATAAAAGTAATATAAAGTAACACACATAAAGGAAACACAAGTGATCACTTTGATTCATTGTTCACTTCAATCTTTTTAAGGTAATGTATAGTTTTCTTTTTCGCTACAAGAAACCTTTGCCTTATATTACCTAATATTTTTGTCAATTTATTAAAGATAAATTTATTCATTCATTCATTTTAGACCTCAAGCCTTGAAAGTTTCTTTACTGACTAACTATAGGAAAATTCTACGAATTCAATGATTCGTTCACTTACGGCATTTTGTGCATAAATATTGAAAACTGGTCATGGGTTTTTACCTGGCTACAGAACGCGTTGCTGTATTTGTTTCTGTAGTATATTGATACAGTATGCCAAAAGACCAATGCTTAGCAATATTTGGCCTCTAGCTGATCATAATAATCATCTGAACTTGAAACTATGGGCAATCAATAAAGGTACCTATTCTGGTTTCTGTCTAGCTTCGAGAATACTGAATGTTAGCCTTGTAGTATAAAGCTGTCAAGGTTCCTCTACAAATTGGGTCATGGGCGCAACCTCCACCTTAACGACTAGTACAAGGACGGGATAGTATTCTACGGATAGGTTCCGGATAGCATACTGTAAATAAGAGTTGATCTACACAACTCTTATTTATAGTTTTATAGTATGCTATCCTTGCATTGCCATTGCTAGCCTTGCAACGGAGTTTGTTGGGAAAATTGTTATAGATATGGTTTGGAACTTACCTAACTTATACTATTTAATATATTTAATATATATATAATATTAAACTTTTTATATTTAAGGGCTTTGTCTCCACCAATGCGATAGGGGTTGAGTTAAACAAATTCCGACTGGTATTTATATGAAACAGTTAAAATACATTATAGATTGTTTGCAACTGTCTGCAGTTAGTTTAATGGTTTCTATTGTAAATACTAGTTTTAATAAAGTTATTTAATTGTAATTTTTTTATAAGTAAACAGAATTAAAATTTTTGTCAGTGTTAGTTTTTTTTCAGGGCTACTAAGCTAAAGTCTGAAACCGATGAGAGTTATCGAAAATACAATTAGAAACACTTCAAAAGTTCTTGATAATTTTAAATGGAGAAATTATTTTTATCAAAATCATACACATGGTTGGGGTGCTCCCATACACATCAGGTGTATTTGCTGGTTTCGTCAAAAACCTAGCTGAAAACCATCATGAATGAGGAATGAGTTATTGGAAGTCATTAAATTGTATATTTAAGGGCATTGATACACGGGCAGCTCGAAGCAGCCAGGTTCAACTGAACTTACAGTCTTCCATCTACAATCAATGTCGACAATCTATTAAACATTGTCAAAAGTTCACTAACACCGCCTCTTTCTATAGTATCTGTGGATAACAAGGGGATTCACTGTTAGAAATATGTTTATTTAAATACATTTAATACCTATATAATTGTTATGGTAAGTTATCCATAAGAGATAAATCAAAATACAATATGTAGTACTGTACGTACAAGCAACCGCTCAAGCATTTACGACTGCTCCGGGCGGTGAAATTTCGTCATGCGGTCAAGCAATGTCCAGGTTATACACTGACTACTCGAGATGTTCACAGATCTTGTGCAGTTTTTCCCTGGGCTCGCTCACTTCATCCCATTTCCAGCGAGATAACCACAAAATCTATGTTGCTACTGATTCAAATTATATAAGTAAATCATGCATTATCTTCCTGTTGAAAACGTCTGCTGAGATATCATCAGCAGTACGACCTTCTTTTCTTACGACCTGTCCGTGTATTTTGGTCATCGGCTAATTGCTCGAACAGCGCGTGCATCTAGGCCCTAACAGTAATGCCATCTGGAATGCACGAGTATGTTCCTGTATGAGATTATAATGGTATTCTGCAAACCGAGGTTCCTTAACCTAACTTAGATTTAGATAGGGAAAACAAAAATCTATTAAACAGATAATTGACATATGAATTTAATAGTGGTTTTTTTTCTTCACTTAATCTACGAGTGGACAAAATATTTAAGTGAAGAGAAAATAAAAAACACTTTTATATTATTTTATAATAATTTACTGTATGACTTGTCTAAGTGCTTATTTTCGAAGCCTAAAGAAATAAAGTTATTGAAATCTGCAAATAATTGTCCTTGTTAAACCCGGGCTGATGTTTAAAGCTGAAATTTATTTAAGACGATATTGATATTAATAACATGAAAGCAGTAAAACACTTGACACTTGAGGTAGAGTCGCTATAGCCAATTCGTGCGACCAATTAGCGTTGCTGTGAATGTATGAGTTATGATTTAAATAGGAGGATATGGGTGAAAATATATACAGTATTTGAGCTTTCATTTGAAAACAGTTTGTATGCAAATTTGTATGTTGTAGATTTATTTGCTGGCCATTGTTCTGTGCTCTATGAATACCTAAATATTATATGTATGTTTTTTTTTAATTTCCCTCTCGAAATCCCTTGACTAATGCGTTGCCAGCCATAGTGGCGCGTTTATCCCATTATATTACCATAACCATGAATTTAACTAAATGTGAAATTGTAAACCATGATTTGTGAGAGCATAATGTATATGAGAGCACAAAATATTACTTCAATACCATCAATACTACTGCTATTACATAGGTAGGTACCTTACCTTTCTTACTATACCTTTAATAGCAAATAACACCTCATTGCTCTTAAATTCCCCTACTTTTTTCTTATCTATTTGTAATTGACTCATAAAAGAAAGGTTCAAGTTATGCCTATTCTTTTATTTAGGGCAGCGTGAATGGATTTATGGTAATGTTACAGTGGGTGCATCTTTATAGGGAACATTCGCATAAATCCGACCTTGAAATACTGGGACAAATACCCAGCCAGAGTACAGGGCGCGAAAATCTTGAAGAGCAAAACATTGGAGGGTGCGAGAGCAATTATTGCGCAGGCGCTGTAGGTACGGCGGATACGCTGCGAGGTATCGATCGCGACGGGCGCGGCCGGGCTCCACTTTGAACCTTGGGGCATTCGCCGAGAGGGTGCGAGGTTCCAAGCCCCGCGCAGGGCGGGCCGCGCACAAGGCCGGCTCGGGGGCGCAGGGAGGGAAAACTCGAGCGGGGGCGCGAGCTTTGGGACTCTCCATTACATAACTCGACACGCACAGGACGGCGCACAAACAATGTGATTTTTTTTATTTGTCTTCGATTTTTCTACTATTTTTGATTGATTATACAATTAGGGTTAACATAGTGATATTATTTTAAGTGACGCGCGTTTTAATTTCGCTATCGTTTTAGATATTTAGTGTAGTGGTGATGGTACCTTTTTGAAACTGCAGTGATATTTTAGTGGAGCTCGATTTTGATTGCGCAATTCAAATTTTCGCTCTGTGATTGATTTACGCCTGAATAATCAAACATTTCTGGATCAAATTGGCATAAATGAGAAGTGGTAGGCTAAATCAGACAACGGAATCAATACTCTCAAAAAGTATAGAGAAAACATGAAAATTTGAAGTAAATTTTCACACTCTCTTGAAACTGGTTGATTACCATTATTTTAGTAGAGTAGATTCCACTGCCGCTCAAAACATGACCACTGGTGAGTACTAAATCTTCTTTGTGTGTACTGCAAACTCAGTATGAGACGAGTCAGCCTCCTATAGATATCTACAGATGCAGATTGTTTGTGACCTGAAGAACTCGACATAAGAAGGTAAATTTAGCGTAATCTCAAGGTCTTTTAATTCTTATAGTATTTAGGATTTCCACAATCCCTTGGTCGGAGAGGACTGTTGGAGGTACCTCCCCGCATCAATAAAATCCCGCGCGTCGGTAATTCATAAAATAAACATTTCCATGCAATTTAAAGTATCGATAGCAACGCATTTCGAAGAAATAACTTTCTGTTATTGTTATACAGACAGATAAGTAGATAGCTTGTTTACCTATTATCTAGTAATCCAAAATCAAAACAATGCTCAAGCTACGTTATGGCATTCAAGATCACTTGCGTCACCGGATGAGTGAAATCGTACATTCGCTTCACACAATTGAAGTACCTTACCACAGATTACCGCCGCCATCTAAATTGCAGAGGGATCTTCAGTGTATTAAGTCTATTTAACAGGAGCCTTCTTTAACGGAATTAAAACATATAGGGCATTCTAATAATGCAAACATGGACTGTAAGTGAGTACATAAATAACAAATGGGAAGGTTAATTGTAGAGTTAACTTCTACCTTATCGGACCCCTGTATAATTGAAGCAAATTTTAGATGAGCGTCAGTTCTGAAGTGACGCAATTTGAATCAACCTGGCGGGTTCCGACCGGCCAGTTGGGTAGAGTGAGCGCGCGCTGGGCGAACGTGTACGTAGCGGAAACTGATAAGATCCATAGATCATCTTCCGCAGTCCATCGCGTATCGAACCATCCAAATATCATCAGAAAATTTTTGATGACTGGATATAGCAAGACGTGCGTGCATCAGCCGAAACTGTTCTAAATTGATATGGAGGAGAGTGATTCCTTCGCTATCATTGATATAAACATCGGTGATAAGACTTCGGTGACCGGTAAAAATGAAGAAAATAAAAACAACTTGCCATTTCCGACTGTTATTAAAATTCGTAAGTTTTTTTACATTTATTTGTCCCAATAATTTAGATTTACCAACTAATAGATAGAAGGTAATTAAATAATGTTTCCCTTCCGGTGTCCGACCGGACTAACTTGAATACTTATGCTATCTATTAATCATAATTTTTGTTGGATGTTGCGCCGCGTTCTTGCGACCCCCATGCGATAAGTGTTGTACCTACCAAGCAAAAGACTTCACATTTCTCAATACTGAAGTAGAATTGTTGTTTTTTTCAAACTTTTTTGTTGAAATAATGTATGATGCTCAATACTGCGTAATCTTGGGAAAATACTAGTCTGTGAGAAAAGTCTAGTCTGTGAGAAATCTTACTAGATCATTCCATGAACCGTGTCCCCATTGTATTCTGGTTTAGTTTTACAAAAAATAGTTACAATATGCCATAACTTTAAAATAACAGCTTTCTAATGTTTTGTTACTGTAGCAGAATTGCAATGCTTTTGATAAATGTTACGTTACGTATGAAGTTTTTGTGATATACCTAATAATGTTAAAAATATATCGCAAGCCCGATCTTCTTGTGCACTATTCAAAATAGGCCTTACTTCCTCATTAATATGGATCTCTCTCCTTAATTCGTCTCATTACAGAAATTAGGACATCATACACCCACACGCTTAATCCCTGGTCTCTGATACCATACCTCTTATTTAAATATTGGACCGAGTCTCACGTGTAGGTGGGACCTATGACATGTACCTAGGTCCGTTAATATTTGAATATTTAGATGATGTTTACCCGCATGGCCACCGGTTGACCTCGGGGTCTTGATAATAGACAGGCATATTAAATTGCGTGTTGATTAGTGTCAACTGATGAGCACGTAGTTGGTATCCGCTAGTTGTCCTCAATAGGTGCGCACGCGCCGTCCCTTGTCGAGTTGTGCCCAGGGAACCTGTCCTGTTCCACTCTGCTACCCTGAATGCCCCGCTTCCTCGACTCAAAGGGATATAAACACAGAAATGTGAGAAAATCTGGGGCTTCTCTTATATTGCGTTCGTAATTGGTATCTTGAGTAAACTTCAAAGAAAAACGAACTTTCCGTTGTTGCCATTACATGTATGAGTTTATGTAACGCATTGAATTGAACACTTCTTTGCACCGAGTAATTGCGACTTGATAAAACTGTGCACCGATGTGCATCGCCTTGATTGATACTCCTTATAGACAGGTACCTACAATATGCACTTCGAGCAACGGTGAACACAGGAAATCGTGTATAATGGGATGTACTTTTTTGAGGTTGAATTTACTACTCGCTGCTATTAATATTGATATCGCAACGATGCACGACGATGCTGCAATGATTTGTTTTGAATTATGTTGTGTAGGTTCATTCACAAAATTAAACTGAAGCACATTTTACTGCTAGTTAATACGCAAGCTTTTTATTATATGTATTGAAATTTTACCAGAACGAGATCGAGGCGAACGAGACTACATTGGATTTGCTACACTGCCAGAACAAGTCCACCGCAAATCCGTCAAAAGAGGATTCGACTTCACGCTAATGGTGGTCGGGGAATCGGGCCTTGGAAAATCCACACTCATCAACAGCTTATTCTTAGGAGATCTCTACCAAAATAGAAAGATACCAAGTGTTCAAGGTAATCATCAACACTCATGACTTGCGAAACCTACTGTAGGTTCCCTTTACGTTCTTTCCTAAATCAATGTAACAATTTCAGATAGAATCGAAAAGACTACAGTGGTGGAAAAGAAAACGATGGAAATCGAAGAGCGCGGTGTTAAACTACGCCTGACGATTGTGGACACGCCCGGTTTTGGAGATTCCATAAACTGCGAAGATTCTTGGAGAGTTTGTTCGGCCTACATCGAGGAGCAATTCAGACAGTACTTCACAGATGAAAGCGGACTGAACAGACGACATATGCAAGACAATAGGGTCCATTGCTGCCTCTACTTCGTTCCGCCTTGGGCCCATAGGTGCGTTACCTGTCGCAAGCTCTGGTCTCATCTTCTATTGTTCTGTCAATTACTATGTAACATGTCTATGTAGCACGAGTTTTAATGTGCAGTTCATTTACTATATTGTATTCAATGGGCCAAGTAAATCCAAATAGCCGTTTTCTCTTGCGCTTTTCCCGGTCGACATTATCGGTCTATTAAACCCGTTAGCCGTGCGTTCCTTTTACAATGTTCCAATATAACTTTCTTCCAGTCTCAGACCAGGTACCTAATTGCCTCTTATTTATTTTAAACAGTGCTTCTGGAGAATAATTCTACAGCAATAACTCTACAGACTGGTCATAATAGATACTTGTCATCGGAATGTTGCTAACGGATGATCCGATTTATTGTATCGTTTTATTGGTTGCTGAATGCAATACTGAGATGTCTCAGTCGAGTGAGTCGTGACCGTTGAATCGCTCCGGTAGGTATTTCTGGCTCAACAAACAAGATCGTGCACCTTATGTCTATCTTCTACTTATAGTAGTTACAACCTATCTTAAGCAATAGGGTCATGCTCATGCATGCCTGACCGATATGATAGCAGAGTTACCGGAGCACACGTGTTTTGCTATTCATCACTGGCCGAAGATAATAAAATTGTAATATACAGTTCTGCTTCAAAGAAAAATACTAATCTTCGTATCCGGTGTATGTTACTGCCCTATATTTGCTTCTTAGTTCTTCAGCTATAGTTTGTTTTGGTTTGGTTAGAAAATTCTTAAGTTTTAGGTACCTAGGTACCAACAATAATAGGCCTACCAACAACATTGCTTACATAAACAGAGCCTTGCTATGCACTATCTATAAGGACATTCACACAGTATCTGCTTTACTGGATTAGTTTTTTTCAGTAATTGTAGAGAGTAGGTAAGTTCAAACACAAGATAGGATTCCAGATTTTATAAACAATTGTTTCCATTAGAGTTAGTGTTCGTAAAAATTTGTCCTTTTAAAAGGATCCGCTGTTTTAATGAAGTTTCTATGTTAAATTTTGAAGAAAGTTTTTTGTGCATAAGTAGAGTACGAAAAACTGAAATACAAGAAAACTATCCACATATTTTTTTAAGATTCAGTGCATATCTGTCCGATTTAT
This sequence comes from Eupithecia pulchellata, assembly GCA_963931895.1. Taxonomy (NCBI): domain Eukaryota; kingdom Metazoa; phylum Arthropoda; class Insecta; order Lepidoptera; family Geometridae; genus Eupithecia; species Eupithecia pulchellata. Next base: position 4,728,240 of record OZ007533.1, on the reverse strand, counting down.
TTTGAAAACAGCTAGGTTATTTTATGAAATATAAACTACTAACAGAGGTTTGTTAATTCGTGACAATGAATAGAGGCCTAGCTCATAAAGCCAATGAACGTTTTATTTCATCGCCCCTGATAAAGTAGACAATAAAATCTCAATTACCACTGATTATGGAAGTAACTTTAGTGTTTGGTTTTGACCATTCAGATATTTGACAAAATAATCTTGGAGCTATTTGTTTGCTTATGTTTTATTTGCGGTCGTTTGCTCCAAAAGATATTAATCTAATGGGGGAAAACTTAATCGATGGTTAAGGTGGATTTACGTGCCTGGGAGATTAAATTTACAGCAAATTACTTTCAGACCTGTTAAAAGCTGAAATAATTTAAATTGCAAGACATTTGAAACTCCCGCGCAATGGAGAGAAAATTTATATTTCCTACTTCTCACTGTTAAAAGTTTACCTGCTGTTGCCGTGTGGTGTCGGCATAGAATTTCACCACCCCAATTCTTCCCGTGGGTGTCGTATGAGGCGACTTAGGGAGACACACCGGGGGGCGGGCAGCGCTCTCTGCAGAACAATTCCATTACGATCCCCAACCCGCATGCCCAGCGTGGGGATTATGGGCAATAACCACCAAAATATAACCATCAATGGCGCTCATAAGGGGAGGCCTATGTCCAGCAGTAGGTATTGATATAGGCTGACGATGTGCGATGTTAAAATGTTGTGTTATGGCTTTTGTATAGTTTGCGCCAAGTTGACTTGGAGATGATGAAGCGACTGCACCGGAAGGTGAACATCGTGGTGGTGATCGCGAAGGCGGACTCCCTCACCGCTGCCGAGGTGAAACAGCTCAAGGCGCACATTTTAAAGGATCTGGAGGACAATCAAATACAGGTTAGATATTTTAATTTATTTTGTAGATAAAGTCTTTAATAACAAAGGAAATTACAATTATCTAGCTAAATTAGAGCTAGTATTTACAATTAAAACAATTGAGCTAACTACAGACTGTTGCAAACAAACTACAGGTAGCTCAATTACTTAATTTAATTTCTGTGTGTTAAATTATATTCTTATTTTATTCCATTATTACCGCTACAGCTATAACGCTATTATAATACCTTTCTAATATGAACTCTTAATACAATTTTAGAAAAGAACTGTCATGGTTATTTAATATTGTACATATTATTTTTGACAAGCAGTTCATAAATTAATGATAAATGCGGTTCTAATTTGTAACCGATAGAAAAACAGCAGATCCTGACTCCGGTTCAATATGAACTTCCAGGTGTACTAGTTCCCGTTCCTGAGTCGTGTTCAATATGAACTTCCAGGTGTACTAGTTCCCGTTCCTGAGTCGTGTTCAATATGAACTTCCAGGTTTACTAGTTCCCGTTCCTGAGTCGTGTTCAATATGAACTTCCAGGTTTACTAGTTCCCGTTCCTGAGTCGAGTTCAATATGAACTTCCAGGTGTACTAGTTCCCGTTCCTGAGTCGTGTTCAATATGAACTTCCAGGTGTACTAGTTCCCGTTCCTGAGTCGTGTTCAATATGAACTTCCAGGTGTACTAGTTCCCGTTCCTGAGTCGTGTTTAATATTAACTTCCAGGTGTACCAGTTCCCGGAGTGTGACAGTGACGAGGACGAAGACTTCAAGCAGCAGGACCGCGAGCTGAAAGCAGCAGCGCCTTTCGCGGTGGTCGCAGCGGACACCGTTCTCGAGGTCGGGGGGAAGAGGGTGCGGGGGCGGCAGTACCCGTGGGGAATTGTTGATGGTGAGATATAGTTACCTACTAACTGCTTTAAAGGTTCTGACGGGGTGGATGTTAGAAATTACTGTATTCTCTACCAACATAGGCAATGGGCGCCATAGCTACCAACGGCTTTATTGGTTCTGACGGTTGATCTTATAAAATTCTGTATTTCCATACTGGCTATGTAGGTAATATCCAGTGGGCGCCATAGATGGCATTATTTATCATTTGGGGATTATTGGATTAATAACCCACAAATTATAAAGAGTGCCATGCATAAAGAAAACTTAAGTCATTTTTCTCGATTTGAGTTTATCATTAAACCTAACTCACAGTGGCTGCCGTGATCATGAATTATGATACTGTGCTGATTTATTGGAAGTTAAAGTAATAAGTAGGTAAAGCAAAACGTCAAAAACTGGCGTGACCGGCTTTTGTAAAACGTATTAGTGGCAATAACCCCCAAATGATAAATAATGCCATCTATGGAGCTCATCAGGGGAGGCCTATATCACGCAGTGGACTATATAGAGGTATAATAGGCTGATGATGTGATATGGTAGGTAGTGTAGCAACACTAGCTAATAGCGAGGGTGGATCGAGTAGTCCAAAGGGAGTTTCCAGACCGATCTGTTTCGGCAATTATTAAAACTTGCGTTCGTTATAAAAAAAAATGTATTTCTGGTTTTAATTATTTTATAGCGTAAGCGGTCTTACCTACATTACCTAATAACTAAAAAATACCGTATAATATAAAAATATATTCCTATAGTATTCCGGAATAAATTATTAAAAAACTGTCTTTACTGTAAATGTCGCTCGTTTTATGCAATTTGTAATAAATTTTACTATCGCAGCGCATCAGCATTACCATACAACGAGGCATGCACTGCCTCGTTGCCAGGCATTTCGGGTACACTTTCAACTGGTATTGATGAGGATCAGTTGTGCTACCTGTAGTCTGTTTGCAACCGTCTGCAGTTAGCTAATTCAGTTACATAATTGTAATTTTCCTTGTTGATAAAGGCTTTTTTGCCATTTATAATATTTTACTTCACTACTTTTTAATTCTTATATCTTTTGTTTTAGTGGAAAACCCCAGACATTCGGATTTCACGAAACTACGGACGATGCTGATCTCCACACACATGCAAGACCTGAAGGACGTGACTCAAGACGTGCACTACGAGAACTTCAGGGCTCAGTGCATCTCGCAGATATCGCAACACGCTATGCGAGAACGAGGGTAAGGGACTTTTAATTAGATAAAAGATAAAAAGTTATTTTATTTGTCTTGTGAACACACCGGTATTAAAATCTAGTACATATTGAGATTGCTAATAAATTGATGTACGTACCTGATGTGTAAAAGACCTATTTTAATGCATCGCTAGTGAGTTCCTCGCTCTTGCTAAGTCGAAACTTGTATTAAGATGCGAGGGCTCCTGCTCCGGTTAACTTAGGTTTTAATTAAACTCGTGAATTTTTGGATTTAAGCAACAATTCGTCACTCCAAAAATGTTGGATGACTTATGAGAACTAAATTTACATTTATAACACAGTAACACATTTTCGACGAAGTGTTGCCTAAATCCATTTTAGACGTTAAGAGCTAACTTTAAAAAACAGAATGTCGTTAACAGCGATCTTAGAAATGTGGGCTAGAGGGCCACCCAGGGCCACCCCATCTTATGTTAAATGATTACATCGCTGATAAAAATGTCCTTCACCTTTCAATGAAATAAACAACTGAATAACGGGTTAATTATTTACCCTAATGCAATTGTTTTATGTTTTAACTTATAATTTATAAGTTAACCTAATGCAATTGTTTTATGATATACATGGTAATTAAATTTTTAATTAAAATAATTAAATGACGATAATTCTTCTGAGATATTTTTTTCTAGTCTTTCTGACTATTTATTAAAAATTCAAATATTATTCAATCAGTACCTACAATTGATGACAAAAAATAGTTTAAGATAAGCCAATCTAAAGGAGTTTTTAGTAGTAGGTAATACTTACAGGAGGTTAAAAAAAGTTACGGTTTTGTTAGCCTTGGTTGTTTAAGCCAGTTGGCATATTATTTCTCATTCATCTTTGTTTTTACAGAAAATTGAAAAGAGATTCAATGGGCACCAACAATGGAGATGTCGTCATAACTGATACAGACAGGTTGCTCTTACAAAAGGATGAGGAGGTAAATTATTTGTCTGTGCTCTCTATATATAGAAAATACTTTATTCTATCTCAGAAAAAAAAGAAAAACATTACAAACAGATATGCTCTAAGTAGGAAGTATACCTAAACTGATGTTCCTGCGAGCCTGATGGGAGCCTTGCGATTTGTTTTTGCCTTAAAATTATTAGTCGAACTGTTTCGAAGTACTCGAAGAGCCGTTTAAAAAGGGTTCGAGTCCCGCCACTTTTTAATGTCCAAAATAATTTTAAATCAAATTTGAACATTAACTCCTGTTCGTAGTCACCAAATAATTTATCTATTTACTTTGTAAATGCGGATATTTATTCGTTTTTTTTCTTTTTAGATTCGACGTATGCAAGACATGCTCACACAAATGCAACAGAAACTCAAAGCTTCAGACAAGAAACACGATAGTATTATAGATGTATAGATAGATGTAGATTGCAATTATTATTAATGATGTCTAAAGGCCAATTTCGGCCATTCCGACTTAGTTCTAGCGGAGCAATCAACCAAATTAACAGCAACGGCAAGCCTTTTCACATCTCTGAATAAAACCTCTTTGGAATGTTTTGAAGAATTTAGAATTTTATACTGTTACCCTCTTATCGTAGCTCTGCTAACTTGAAACAGTTGCTAACTAGTATTTTTTTCTCACTTTTCCGTCAACGTAAGAAGACAGACTGAGAAATACATAGTTAGCAGACTATTATAATAAGGGTAATCCCCTATATTACGTGTGTACGGTCAACGCAAAAAATACTGTAGGTGCATTTGTCAATCTAAATTAGCACATTTGACTGACGACGTCCAATGTCAGTGACAACCAACGCCTTTGGAAAGCTCTGCTTAGATATTTTTGTAGTTGACTGTACCTATAACATAAATTTTATTACACCTTTATTAAACGTTATACATAAGCTTATGAAATATTAACATAGATTTTGGACACGAGATTTGTAATTTACCCAAGCAACACAATTAGGAATAGTTAAGTATCTACATTAAAAGAACAATAGATCTGTTAATTATTTTTAAATGTACCCTAGTGGGTTTTCGTGATGAATGTAAGCGGGTTAACTACGAAGCTCTTTTTGTGTGGAAGAACACCAACGTTTCGTCCCTTAACGAGGGACTTCATCAGAGTGAGGTCTCACGTCGCGCCCGTATCGCTTCAATGCGCTCACTCTCTTTATCCTTTAATTAACCCGCTTACATTCATAATGAATTCGTCAAACTACGATAGTTTTTATTGGGTTTTCTTCACAATGATATGCTCAGCAGTGCGGCTGCCGTCAAGCGATAGAAAGGCTAACATAGTAGATAATTATAATCTAATATTCTTTTGTAGGTTGTTATATTGTTTTATAAAATTACTTACATAAATCAAATTAAGTATTGTAACTAGGTAAAATTCTCTATTAGGTTATATAATTGCTACTTTATTATTGTAAATGGTTAAGAAAGGTTTATAGTTATTTTATTTTGTATCAGAGATCCCTAAATTAATACACAAACCCTCTGATTATATTATAACGCTTGTACCAAAGTTTACGATCTTTTTGTAATGATAATATATACCTACTTAATTACATAGATGTTGGTATTAATTGCTAATTAATTAGGCATCCTACTTTTACCCCTTCCTTTACTTTTTTGAGTTTGTGTCATTCACAAATTATTATTATAGGCACCTATCACATTGGATGCACTTCTACCTACTCAAGTTTTTTCTCCGTAATTCCGTTTATTATTTTCATATCAATAATGTCCATGTTTTTGTGGACTATGAGAAGGCTTTGAATTCCGTTGCAACTGTGCTATTTTGGAATCGATAACGCGATGTCATGTAAGCACTTTAGACCGCAGTGTTGAGGTGTCATTATGTTTCGTCCAATAATCACGTGACTTTCTTTTAGCAAATTTTAATTTCCTGTCCTCGCTAATGTTACGCGGATAGGTTTAGACTACCCTTCCCAAAATTTTACTGTCGTCCCTTCAAAAAGTGTCACCTGTATGGCATGACCCACGGGCGGAACCGGGACGTGGACATTTACGTGGCGCTGATTCACCCAGGATTCACCAGCGTGTAATAGCACAACGAGCTATTCAAAGAGCTTTGCTTGCAGTTTATCTGAAGGATTTCATTAGGTAGATGGTTTCGGTAGATACCTATCAACCTACGCTGAGGCGGTATAAGTTAAGAAATATTTCCGATAGAAAAAAAATTCAGGCCTAAGTGACATTGGGCGCCCATTTCCACCTATGAACCGACAATCTTTGGGTAGACTTATGCTGAGTAGAGACCGCGACTCGGCACACTTAGTGTGTGTGGGATGACTGTGTGCAGGTCACAAACCTTGCGAAAGTCTGGCAGATGCTAGCGCATCCAGCAAGTCCTGGCATTCATTAATAATGGAGACCTTCCTATATCCTAGCTGCGAGCTATGTAGGCTGATGATGATGAAGACTTAATTCGCTTGACAGAATAGGAATGGAATAGAATTAATGCACAAAAAGCACAAACCTATGAGAAATAATAGGTTGGCTTCAAATAGGTCGGATGCTTGATCGCTTTGCTTGATAGGGCACAAACAAATGCATTTAACTGTCAGTGTCAAAAAAATATCAATATTTCAAAGTGAAGTACGTCATGTCAAAAATGTCAAAGTCAAACAAAAAATCCGAAAGCAAAATCATCGCTTTTTGTTGAAATTGAAACAAAATTGCAAATTGTAGCTGTAAAAAGCAATGGTTGCAAGTAAATTATAAGATAGTTCTCTATTTACGTGTAACTAAGAGCATGATATAAAGTTTAGTCAGTCTTTACCTAAAAATGGCTGATAGAGATCTGTCTGTGGGTCCCCGTGAAGGTGTTACATATCCCGTAAAAGTTCAATACTGTGGTAATTGTTCTCTGCCAATAGAATATTGTGAATATTATCCTGAATACGAAAAATGTAAACTATGGTTAGAAAAGCATCTACCAACAGAATTTGAAAAAGTGAAAATCGGTAAGTTGTGGTTATATTATTAGAAATAAACGAACATGGATAGGATAGCCATATTTTGCTCACAACAAATACTGCAATCATAAAATTTACAGATGAAGAAGAAAATGCCGGTGGCGAGGAAGAAAAGAAACGCCAAAAGCGCGGAGGCAAGGGTATGCTAAAGTCAAAGAAAAAAGAGGATGTACCTAAGTTAGTACAGGTTTCTAGGGCTCCTCGCGGCAAGAAGAAGTCTGTAACAGTTGTTTCAGGACTAAGCACCTTTGGTAAGCATCACACTTATATTATAAAATATTAAAACTTTGGATGTAAGTTTGTCTTTCAAACTGAAGGAATTGGCTGAAATTTAGTGTATATGTTGGTCGAGACCAACAGGCATGGTTTATGAAATTTTTAGGTAAATGTACTCTTTTATCTGCATTTGGACTCAATAGTGGTCCATTATGTGTGAGTGTGTGCTAGCATAGCCAGCCTAACTCCGTCCAGAAGTGTAGAATCCTCCTGGGGTCAGGCAAGTTGAGGATTTCTGTTTGTTGTGCTGTTACACCCTCGCATTCCAGGATAATGTGGGCAGCTGATTCGTCATCACTGAGGCATCCTCTGCAGAGAGGGCTGTCTGTTGCTCCGATGGTGAATAGGTGTTTATTCAGTGGGCAGTGCCCTGTTAGTGTGCCTACGAGGATATGTAGGTCCGGTCTATTTAGGTTTAGTAGGCGTTTGGTTAGCTTCCGTGATGTTGACGGAAGCGCCACTCTGGTTTGTCTGCACTCAAGTAAACATAGGGTATTTTTATCTGAATAATTGGTAGTTCCCCTGGGATAGTAATAATGTTTAAACTTTACATAACATATTTACTAAACATTTTCCAGGAACTTATATTTTGTGATACTTTTTCAGATATTGACTTGAAGGTGGCAGCTAAGTTTTTTGGCACAAAGTTTGCATGTGGATCTTCTGTTACGGGTGATGATGAAATAGTTATACAAGGAGATGTAAAGGATGATCTCTTTGATATTATACCAGAAAAGTGGCCTGAGGTACAATTTTATCTTATCAACACTATCATTATCTGACAGATTCTTGATGTAATTTCAAACGGTCTGGTTTTTTTTTCAGATTGATGAAGATAGCATTGAAGATTTGGGTGATCAGAAGAGATAGTCACAAGTGACATATTCTTTAAAATCTATAATGCTTTATTTCTATTGAAAATTACACTTTGTTAAAAAGAAAAAAAACATCTTAAATTCTTTATTTCTGTGAGCTTAAATTAGTCTAATTTTATCATTTTATTGAGGTCTTTGCAATTTAGTCAATTTAGGGTTTGGACTAGATAGGTTAAATGGCAGTTCTTGGCCCAGTAGAAGGGTAAGTTGATCATAAAAATTAAGCATTATTCCGTAAATTTAATGACTTCAAAACATTAATAAATTTTGTATTAATAAATTAACAGATTATTTTTACTCATTTAATTCAGTTAATGGTGAAATTCGGATTGATACATGTAAGTTAGATAAGATGGTTAGATGGCTAAAAAACACCAAACATAATTTTTTACTTTACAATAATTTTAAGATAATTCTTTGTAAAATTACCCATGGAATGGAATTAATAATGAGGCAGGTTGAGGTACTTATAAATGCTGTTTATAGAAACGTTAAAATTTAAGATTGTAAAAAGATCCATCTCATTCCTCTAGCAATATGCCAGGTAGCCGTTAGTTATTTTTATCGCCCTCTATATTGAGGTTATATTATTAGCGTATAAATATGACAATAAAAACATCGCTGGATGGCAACACAAAAAATAATTTCGATTACCGCCCCCCGTACTCGCGTTACGTGCTTGGAAACAAAACGGTTTAATAACGCAATTTAATGTTTCTAGTCACAGAGTATTAAATTGTTCTGAGCAAAAAGTTCAGATGTCCAAAAATGCTAGTGTTTGCTATTAGAATCTGACAGAACTCTCAGTAGCAAGATGATTTTAACCTGGCTATAGGCACTTTTAATTATGTATTTCATATTTGGTCGGTAAACAACAAGATAAATTCTCCGAGAAACAATTTTTAAAACATATTTAGACGTAGCCAGTAATTCGCATCGCAAGGGTCTTGCTTACAAAGAGATTAAAACCTCTACGTTTTAGTCAAGTTTTAGTCTAAGAAGACAGGGCTGTCTTTGTCTAAAAAATTACATTGACAACTGAGTTCCTTGGGCTGGCGCGGCGTCTCTCCGTCTCTGGAACCATGATTGAGCGATAAGTAGAGGACGGGTCCCGGGTTCTGGGAAGAAACAACGAATAAAGCAATTGTTAGAGTAAGCAGCGAGCCTAAAAATATTGACGCACTCACACGGTTCGGTTCACGAAAACGGAAACATGTGAAACAAAGTCTTGGTAGAAAATGGTAGTTTCAACTTCGGTAGAAATCAGTGTTGTTCCGGCTACGGCAATTGCCGTATTATACGGCTTTCGGGCGGGTAAATCGTCAAGAATACGGCATACGGCAGACATTTCAAAGCCGTATATTATTTGTATGAAATTATACGGCCGGTATCAGAAGCGTTGACAAAAATGATATTTTTCGTATAACGGAACGCACTAGCAACAGGCTTCTTTCTGGCTAAGGGTTTCCCTGTAGTCATAAAATAACATAATAAAATGAGACGGCACATAATGTGTACCTTAATAGTGTTGGCACACCTAGCGACTTTCTTATTTTGTCACCTAATTATAAATGTTGTATTGTTCTAGTATGTGTAGTGAAAATTTTGTTTCTAGCTACAACATTTAACTTAGGAGGGCCCTTTCATTTGTAGACTTGAACTTATTTCTGCAATTATTGCTTCAGTTTTCAGTTATATTAGTTTTAAGTTATGTTTGCTGCATTGTAACAATGAGTGACGAAGATGTTCAAACAACACCAAAAAATAAACAGATCAAAGCACACCAAACAAAAATATAGGAAACAGTGCGACTTTTATAGAAAAAAAAAATGCGCTCCAGCTGCCATTGATCCATTTATTTTTATTTTTTTTGTTCCTTTACGTTATAATCCGCTGTTTTCAGTAATCTGCCGATGGTTAGGATTTTATGGCGTCGCATTGGCGTTATTTGTAAACATTTGTTATAAAAACTTAGAATATACGGCCCGTTTTGTTGATTTTGCCCTAAAATACGGCAATTTTGTGATTAAGATACGGCAACCCTAAAATTGACTTGGAACAACACTGGTAGAAATTATATTTAGTGCTTGCAACACTATCATCTGCTAATTCGCAAAATCAAACACAAAATAAAATAAAATCACTTTGTTCATTTTGCATTCATTGTGTGTTGTGTTTTGGTGTAGCGCTTGCTATACACAATAATGTGGAATTAGATAAACAAACAAATACTTTAAATGAAAAGTTGGAAGTGATTAGTAGCTCGATGTGTTCATAATGTAGCGCTCAGTCAAGTTCCGAAACTCAAAGCTACCTTACAAAATTGTTTTATTGATTTGAACGACTGTAAATAAATAAAAACTTTTCTAAAATGTCTGTGGTTAAAGGAAAACTAGTGAAAATGGAAGTAATCCAAGTGGGTGAATACGAATTCACCAAACAAGACATTATAGGTCATGGAGCGTTTGCCATGGTATACAAAGGAAGGAAGAGAAGGGTATGTTCTCAATTTCCCCGTCTTTTCGTTATTCTTTGAGCTTTCTATCAGTTTCACTCTAATTTACTCAACTGCTTTTGCCTTTTATTATATCTAGGAACTTTTGTATGAATTTGACTACATAGTCAAATAAAAAATAATTTTTTTCTTACATCCTCCCTGCTACATAAAATTCTTATTTGGTACCTACCTTATTTAAAATTGTATGATGGATTTACCAAAGTCATCAGAAATATTTTTTTTTAAAGAATGCATGATGCAATATTTAAAATTGGCATTCTTTACAAATAATAATAAAAATGAAATGGTTGTTTTCATTTTCATACAACTAAAACATAATCTGTTTTGTTATGTTGTTGATAACCATTTTATGCATGAATCACATTGTAAATAACATTAGGAAAGCATAAACATGAAAAGCAGACTGTGATGAGATTAGGATTGTTTTTGTAATTTACAAACAGAGGCGTGAACAAGTACACATTATTGATGGAACTGCTTTGTTGTAGATTTCTTTACATGCCTTTTATTTTAATGAAACACTCCTCAACATTGGACAAACTACATAAGTTCATATGCTTTCTCTTGTTATTGCTTTTATTGGGATTTACATGGCCTCTCATACCTCGTACCTAGGCACATGTGTCATTATGCTGATATCTGATTATAGTTGGTCCACATAACCTTTTTTTCTCATCCAACTTTATTTTATTAATTGAAGGATGCAAGTCACCATTCTAAAATGTTTTTTGCTAAATTATACTAATCAGACAGACCTGTAGACAGCATATTAGGGATCCTGTACCTCTAAATTCAACAAAAGAAAAGACAGACAAGGAATTCTTATAGAATCAGATTATTGTCCATTGATGTATAAACAATAAATTATAATCTGCTAAGCCCGAGCTCAGGAATGTTTTTGGAGGTTTGAATTGTTAATTCATTTTAGAAGTTTTTGTTTGTCTTATAATTGGATTTATTTAGTTATCTTACAAAATACAACACTTTATGATATCAGACATAAGCTGCTTTTCTATTAATAAATAAATAAATCAATCTTCTAAAAACCTGAAGTCTATTTATGTGTTTGTGTGTCTCTCTGGTCATGTTGTATGATCATTACAATTCACTATCTACCAAGAAACTAAGGTATATAATGCTCTTAATTTCTTCAAATATATCATAGCTTAACCTTATTTATTTGCCATCTTTGGCTTAACAGGCTGCAAAAAAGTCTATAGTTGTTGCAAGGCAAGTACCTGAACCAGCTGTCCTATTCCAGTTTATTAATGCAGCTGGCTATACTTAATTCACATTTCCTGTCCTTCAACACCAATTACATGATGTACCTAGTTTTTTAAGGAATATGAGACCTATGTACATAGGTTTTGTAGTGTGTACTGAATGGATTATAATGAAGAAAGATACAAAGCCTCATTCCTAAGCCCACATTCAATAATTTGAATAGAGTGTTATCGTATACAATAGAAAGGTTTTAAGAAGACGAAACCTAGGTCTGTCTGGTTTAAAACAATGCAAAATCTCGGTCAACGTTCCTTGTTCAGGGAACATGAGTATTAACGTCAGCCAAGTCCTGTTCCGCGGAGTTGGTCAATGTGGTTGGGTTACATCTCTTTGTCCGTCTCGGCGTGTCGTAGACAATGCCTCTGCGCACAATACGACACGCGCGGTGCGCGCGCCAAGGGCAGTCGACACCGACACGTGCGGCTTGGGCGAACACCGATAGATATAAGAAGGAATAATGTTGGATATGGTTTGACCTTTAGGATGGGCGCGCGCATCTAATGAGACCGTTTCTGTGGGTGTGAGACGAATCTTAAAACGATAATTCGTAAATTGATGACCAATTTTGCGCCAGCTAGAGTATCATACCCAAACATACAATACAATTAGTAACACTTATGTCCGTGTAGATATAAGTTAACTAAAATTTTAATGTCTCAAAAAAATAAATGATCGAAGAAATCCCTTACACCGAACGCGATTTAATACTTACTTAGGTACCGGTTCTTATTGATCAGTGCAGTGCAGTGTGGTGAATTTCATAAGTATTCAAAATTGACCTACTTTTCCGAGACTTGTTTTGCATCAAAAGTCAAACCAGACAATCTCTTAAGATTGAGACCTCAGAAAAACATAAATAACAGAAACCTGTTCTGTGTCAGACAGAGAATTGGGGATATCATTTCACCCCACGAAGAGAGATTGATTTCAAATTAGTAGATTAGCAAAGCAAAGGCAAAACGTTGCCAAGTGCAATGCAGGACGTCTAGAAGCTATACCATAATAACATTTAAATAGATGGTGTCATACATACATACTTCTATTACATGATTTGTCTAATAATATACCTAGTTGCTCATATAGTATACATGTATTATCGTTACATAACAATGAGAGCTAGCACGAACATAGTAACGTAAATGTGCCAGTCGGAAGCAATCATTGGAGTTGATACTTTATAGTTAGAAGTCGCGCGAGCTGAAAATTTCACAACTGCCCCTTAACCACCGCCTACGTTGCGTGTTATATTTGCCTTTAAAAATGATCTGAGAGGGATCGTGGCGAAATCAGGTCAAACTGAGCTCGCAGCACGAACCTGCGGAATGTAGGGCGGGCTAATGTTAGACCGGCGCCGGCGCACCACCCAGCCAGCCCCTTCTGGATAAAAGCAAATAGGACCTAAATGCGCAGTCGTTGACTTTGCAAACATTTACGCAGAACAACGACTTTAAATGAGGTAAAAATAACACTGGCACTGTACTTAACGTATATAATCGTTTTAATATCAATTATTTGTGGTTTATAATATAATATTATTATAATATAATATAATAAATGACTAGTCCATCGTTCGGTACACCACCGTAGTCGCCCTAAGTACAGTCTAGCTAGATTGTTTTGGCCTTAGTCGATGATTGACGATGTCTGCAAATTGGCGATTATCGTAATGGTCACATCGTAAAGTCTTGTCCGTATTTACTCCTCACGCAACCGATAGTGCACCTGAGCGGCCTTGGGCCATCATGAAACTGGAACCTTGGATTCTAATTTGATTGATCTGCGAAGTTTCAAAAGCAGTTTTAGGTTTAAAATTATGATTGTTTCTGTTGTTTCGTCATCAAGGGCCGTCGTGGTACAGTTCTTAAAGCTTTAATAGTAGTAGGTTAACAATAACACAACTGATCACAGATCGATCACATCGAATCGAAAAGCTGAAATTTTATACTACACAGAAATATTATACACCAAGAAGATAAGTAAAAGTCTTTGTCTTGTCCACAGAATCCGTCCCAGTCGGTAGCTGTAAAGGTGGTCACAAAGAAGGGTATTCAGAAAGCCTCGGAGATCCTTGTAAAGGAAATCAAGATCCTGAGGGAACTGACGGCTCTTCATCACACGAACCTCGTCGCTATGCATGACTGCATGGACAGCCCTGCCTATGTCTACGTGGTTATGGAGGTAAGAATCAATGCAAACAATGAGGTCTTTACACTCCTTATCGTTAGGTCGATGCTCGTGCACGTCTAATCTCACACTAGAATCTGATAATGTTTGCAATGTAACGCTGCAATTCGATGCACATGAAACTTCGAGTTCTATCATTAATTTAATGGAATTGACCTACTTCATTATTACACAATAATGCCGCTTGAAGACTACATAATATGCCTATGTTTAGTTTTATTATTTGGCAGCATCCCATATTTCCAGTCTTCAATCTGTTCTTTTGGCTAGCTCTGACTTTCGCGTCCTTCTGTGACATCATTGGGCTTTACTTTTGGATAGCCGTTCCTTCATTTATTTCTTCATTTTATATTTTTGACCATGCTCCAACTTATTCCCAGGATCAGATATAAACCTGTGTATAAACTTTGCTCAATTACCTAGAAACAAATGCACATACTTACAGTAAATCTACGTCGCGTTTCGCAACTATCGGAAATTATTACCCTTCATGATTACAGCTTACTGCCCAGAAGCCGTAGATACTAGCTAGAGTAGGTACCTTACCGAGGGTGTTGCAACTATAATTGGCTACCCGCGTAGCTTATTGCAGCTACGCGAAAAGATATATGCAAATTGATCAATAAAATCGCAAATACTCATTCATGGTGAAGATAAATCGATGTGCTGTGAATAGAATCTCATAATTGAAATCATAAAATGCAATGTATGTCATCCATCATATTTGTCTTCGGAAATATGACGCTCGATTTTTCTCGTATATCCGAATTACCTCTCACCGAAAACTTAGAATTACCATCTCAAATTCTTTGAACCACGAAAGAAGCTAAACTCGCACTTTAAGAGGATTTTACTCTAATTCCTTTATACGGATAACGCCTAGAGAGCTGCAACATAGAGCTTGTTATCAGCTGATTAGGGCAAGGCCATTGACTGGGTTAGGTTGGTGCCCACAAGGTCCTACAGAATTTCCTGGTTATGGATGCTGATAATTCTGAATGTCCTGTTTTCGTACTTTAAATTAAAGACGATTTTTATCATTTAGTCTATTGCCCGATAAGGCCGAACTCGTAAATTAACCGGTTAGTAATTAATTAAGTCTATGTCATTATTTGCCTCAACTAACACTTTGTTCTAGAAAGACGTAAAGATATTCAGGGGAAAGACGCAGTTTCTGCTCTTTTTAAATGATTATAAGTATTTACGAACTATGACTAACAGGAAATGTAGTGTCGGAGTATTGTGTGTTAATATATCAGAGGTCGATAATGTATCGTTAATGCTTTCCTGATTTCAAAATCAGTTTGATATTTAAATTATTTGGACTTCTCAGAAGGTCGATCTATTTATGAATTTCAGGATTTTTTGTGGGAAGGTAGGGCAAAAATAGATGAACACTTTGAGGTTAGCATCCGTTTGCCTTCCGCGTGGCCATTCAGCCCGTGTAGATTTAAAGCAAGGTCACATCAGATAGACGCCGCACGCACCCGAAGCGTGACTTACTCCGTCACTCCTTTTGTATGGCAGATTAGATATTTTTACGCATATAATTTGCTGTCCTCAATACTCGTATCTTTGCAGTCATTGACATATCGAGACGTTGGTTATTGCGCATTTCAGTACCATAATAGGTCAAGGCAAGGTGCTCGAAGATTACGATGATAAGAACCAGACATTGTATTACTGGCTCTTATCTCAATCGCAGAACTTCGCACAGAGCGGAGCTGGCCGTGAGGTTGATACGGATTGCACGGGCGTGCCCTACTAACCCTTTTATCATCCTTAGCCAGAAATTCACCTTATCAGTCAGCGGGCCACTAATTAATGTTTATATTTATGATAAGCTTATGAAATTACACATAAATTATCGCATTAGGGGCAATGGTCGCACAACCTAGTCGCACTTTGTACGATTTAATTCATGTGTAAATTCCAAAAGACCTTGGTTGTATTAAGATTTTATTAACCACTGGTTAGGTATGTAATGTACCAAGCCAAATAAATATTCTACGACGCAGCAAATCGCAGAATTTCGAAACAATTTATGGTTTGACAGCTTTAATCCTTTATTTCTTCCGCCCATCGTTCATTTTCTCTTCTACGTTGTTGTAATTTTTACTTGTACCTTCTGCTGTAAACTTATGTATGTAAGTTTTATGTTTACATAAATATCCATGAGATACATAAATATCCATAAGATCAGCATGCAGATTTTTGTATTGAAAATGTACAGTAATGCCACGGCGTCATATTGTCTGTCTACAATAATACTACACGTGTCACCTCACCCTCCACCACCGACCGGTGCGGTAGTTACGTGGCAGCCTCGTGGAACAATGATAAACACTGATACAAACTGCGCACAATTAAATAATCCGATCAACGCAACATCGACTGATCCGAATACAACAATCACTTTAATCCAACTAAGATTTAACATCAATAAAAACGTATGTAAATGTTTGGGTAATGCCGGCTAAAATTTGCATCCTGAAGGGCATTAGAGACGAGTCCACGCAACAGGTCACCTACCTACAGTACTGACATCCACAAGATGACGTTAGACAAGCTCAACTAAACATGTCACAGGAATTCCTACCTTAATTACAAGCTACTTGGACTGTAAAAAACTCGAGCAACAACGCCCTCATCGTGATCAAAGCCAAACCCAAGTTCATTGGCACGGTTTCCTCATGCGATCTGCGTAGTCGCTATGGCGGCCATGGACCATGACATGACTCTACTAATTGGCAACGTTTTGATCCGCTTTATTTTTAAGAGCTGCGACGTCAGCGCTTTTAGATTTTATTATGAAAACATTGCTCTCAGCACTTACAAGTATGTGGTAGTGTTTACAAACAAAGCAATGATATTTAACAATGCAAAAGTGAAATCGAACTGTTCAAAGCGTTCAACCACCCGTGTAGATATCTGCTCTGCGTAAGATTATCAATGATGAATATTCGCAGCAACAGCAACACCGCTTTCAAACAAGTGAAAATACCACGGCCGAAAACTCTTGACATAAACTTGGTTAGGATACGTTAGTTAGCTGCCACCAACTAACCTTAACTAACCATCTATGGCGCTCATTAGGGGAGGCCTATGTCCAGCAGTGGACTATTATAGGCTGGTGATGATGATGATGATGATGAACTAACCTTAGAGATTTGTGCGAGTAAGCTAAAGGTGAGCGAGGGGCAGAGATCAAATTCGAAACTGTATCTATTTCCATGAAGCAGGTAGGTATGGGCGATTTGTCCAATAGCTAAGTCACCTGTCACCACAGTATTTGGTTTTAGAAATCATGAAACAATTGAAGCAAAATTTTAAAAGACCGACGAATACAATTTTTGATTACCATAAATATCCTTAATTGCTAAGGATATTTCGTCGTATCCTACGAATACGGTCACAGTTGCAAAACACCAACTTTACAGGAGACGGTTTTTTCTGATTATTTCGCAAAGTTTCTATTGAACGAGTGTGATTTTTTTAGCTAAAACGTTTTATTATATTTTCTGCTAAATTATCATAAAGGATTCATAAATAAAAAAAAACCTTTTTCCTAGTTTTTGTCCCTTAGCACCTTGTTCCACGTGCAAGTTTCAAATCAACGTTATACTCAGCGCCATTGTGACCGTTTTCCACGCAGATTTCGCTTCACGTCCTCAACTAGGGGGGTAACAAACGTCTTTGTAAACTTATTCGACGGGATTATGATGGACAATTACACATTTTACGAAGGTCATAGTTTATTGTCTTTCATAATTTGGTTTTGAACCTTGATAATTTGCATCAGAAATTGTTTATTCATGCTGTACTTAGGATGCGCTGTACACCCAGAGACGATATTAAATGTATTTAGTTTGTCTAGCATTTAATCGACGACCTATATGGCGCAGCTGCTGGCGAAGGCCTTTAAGGGACTTCGTCGCTGGAGGTTGTGGGTTCGATTCTCGCCTTGGGAAAAATGTTTATACATTTATTGCCGCTGATTTGTCACAGCTGGTTGGTAGGTACAGCTAAAATGCAACAAATCATTCGAAAGCCAAAACCGAGTTCGTGTAAAACTGTGCAATTGCTGACATACTAAACAAAATGTGTTTTCGTAAACTATGTAAAACTCGTCCTAGGGTTTCTTAAGGCATGATTTAATGTAATGATTGGAATTATTTTTTTAGTTATTATGGTAGGTACTCATATAAAAAAGGTAATTTTATAATAAATAATGGAGTTTTCTGGCCACCACGCCCAGCCTAAACCGATGAAGCTAGAAAGCTGAAATTTGGTGGGCTGGACCTTTAACTACACAAATACCCGCTAATTAGGGTTTTTTTCTTATCCCCTAAAGAGGTAAAAGGGGGTTTTGAGGTTTTTGGTGTTTTCTGTAAATCTGTAACCGGGGTGGTTCGATTGGTTAGATACTTACATTGAATACTAAACACACAAGAATAATGATCACTTGTTTCAGGATTTTTCAAAATATTCCTGAAAATTTAGTGAAACAGGTAATTAAAGTTTGAGATTTATAATTTCATTCTGTATTGAAATATCTATAACTTTCTAATGCAAGTTTCTATTGGCTTCAAATTTCATTCTGTAATGATAGAACAGTAAATTAAAAAGGCAATTTTATGTAATTTATTTTAGGAAAATTGCTAAGAACAATTAAAATACAAAACTATTCAACATGTGTTTCAGGATTTTTGAAAATATTTCCGCAAACTGTAAATACGGTTATTGCAATATTGGATTTGTAATTTATGGTAAAGTATTTAAATGACTGTTACTATTTAACGTGCGCTGGTAATGCCCTTAAATTTTATTTATGTATTGAAATTGAATATACAATAAATGGTTAAACATGTTTTACGGTCTATTTTTATGTCTCTAAATTAGGGTAGAAAAAAGTCAAACTTCCCGATATTTAGTTTCAATCCGATTGGTCTTGCATAAAATCTCAATTCACTAAATTAATGAAATAATAGCAATGAATGAATGTTTGAAGATTTATTAAAACTTCTCTCAAAATGGGCTAAGGTAGAATGTTTGAAGCATATCGTATGACAAGACTGCTTTAAATTCACTAAATAAAAAAATATACTGGAAACTTTTTAAAAAAAGAATACTTAATTAACGGACATAAAAATGATATCATACATAAGCGTCTTTCCGATTTTGGTGAAATTCCGATTTTTTCTTATAATAGGGAATTAGCTGATTTCGTGAAAGTGTTTTACCCTAAACACGTCCACGCCAATGAAATTACAAGCGAGTCAGCTAGTTGTCATTACATTGTACGAGCATTCATTACATGATTATTGTCGTAATATATTGATATCAGAGCCAAGGCATGGCGTATTCATCGATAATTTTTTTTGCTGTTAATTTTCTAATCTATTTAGTATTTAAATGCTATAGTCTATTAAAAAAACAACAAGTAATGGAATTAAAATTCGCAAATGTTTGTAGGGAGTGTTCTGGTTGATTTTTATGTATGTATAGTAAAAAAATTTATATCTATAAGGTCTATTGTGTTAAGTCATCTGATACCCAAAACACAAGTTTTAGTCGTTGTTCAGCATTTTATTTATTCATCCTATTAAACTCGTTACTGTATCCAGATTAGAGAACTCGTCAATGAGCCTGTCTGAAGCCAACTACTATGTGGTTGCTCACGTTTATAATATTAAAAAGAAAACATATTTATTTCGCTGTTTTGTACTCTGTCGTCTGATGACCTTATTTGTAGAAGTCGAAAAATCCTGACATTATTGACTTCTCTTGAAAATCCTTAAAATCTGTTTCTCTTTATTTTATTTTTCACATTGGATTGGACAAGCAAATAGTTTAATATGTTTAGTCGTCAATGGAATATCGGGAACTCTGGCAATTTTTACATTTTCTAATTTCCAAGTGATTTTTATACAAAAAGTCAAATAGTTGTGGTTTAAAGCACCGCATGTAAAAAGCTTACAATCAATTCAATACTTTAGTAAATACAAAACCAATACAATAATTCAAATAATTTTAACCTTTACTAAAATCTTAAAGATTTTATTAGTTTAGTTAAATTGCCGATTTATGTCAGAAATATTATTAGAATTCGAACAACTGTTGGTTTATAGTTCAAACAAATTGTGTCACTGTTCTCAGTTGTTATTGAGAGACCTTTATAAAAAAAACCCTGAAAGGCGTATGATAATTTCATAAATATTGATATTCTATATTAAAAAGTTACAGAGTATTCAAAACAAAACCCAACTACGTATCTCAAACATGTACAACCCGTTCCAGTCCATTTTAAGGAGTATTTTAAAATTTCCTGAAACAAATATTCATTTATTTATATTATTAAGATTTCACAATGGAATAGGTATTCCTAACAAAATAATATAGGTACTTCGCAAATGAAGTGATTGTTTGCATCCGCATTCGCGAATGTGAAAGATGTACATTCGTTACATATATAATCTATACTAATACTGTAGATACGAAGGACCCTGTCTGTCTGTTTGTTACTTTAACGCTTTAATCGATTTAACGATGAAATTTTTCTTCACAGAGAAGAAAAATGAACAAGAAAATAGCAAGATATAATTATACCTTAGTAGGTTGTTAGAACATAATTATGTATGTACACGTACCTACTCGCATTACATATAAATTTAGCATTTTCCGTGCTTTCATTCATAACCAAAGACAATTCATGTGCCTAGCCTAGAACTTCGTAGTCGACAAACAGTGCGGTAATCCGCGCCCGCGCGCCTTTTCGCCCGCGCTACATGGTTACTCTGGAGTATGTAACCGTATTCGCCGGGAAATACTTGTGATCTTTGCGTTTTTCACGTGGAAGAAAGTGCCAAAGCTGTTTGTTAACTTTTTCGTCGGGCTAAATCCATCAATGCAATTGTGACCTAATTTTAAAATCTTAATAACTTTTTTATTTTTCGTATTTTTTAATTTTTTTCGAACTGGTATGATGTAAATCATAATGGGGATTCCAAAAATGCAATAAAAATAAAAAGTCACACTGGCGACTGTGACCCTATTCGTAGGATACGACGATTTATGCTAATCAACCTTGGCAATGCCTTGAGTTTACCTAAGGTCCAATTGCATCGTTGCTATTGAAATTCATCATAAGATAAACTCAGTTTAGCGCTTTGAACAGAGTTCATGCGAACATTGATCTGGTTCAAACTGAATTTAGTTTAACAAACAGTGAAATTGTTATTGGTATCACTTCCCATACTCTCACAATTGGACTCAATTAATTAACTTATAAATTATACGATATTTATAGCACGCGTTTACCGTCGCGTCTCGACAGAACCCAGTTCCAAAAACACACCCGGAAGAACAATTATCTCTTTTGCGTCGTTGCGTAGTGTTATGATCGCGTGCGATTCTAGTTGGGTTCATTTAAATTCAGCTAAAATTTTAAAACTATTAAACCGTACAGCCCAACACGTGCTTGAAATGAATGGGTGAAGGTTAATGTAAGCACTAAAAACTCCAGGTATACTTCCATAACGTGCCATAAATATAACGCTTCTTTATGCACTTACGCACAGCTTTTTTTGAGCAAGCTGCTACGGTATATGAATCTTAAAATTGTACATGTTTCCTGCTTTAAATAAATTCTAATGCATTCATCTATGAAGCGGTATGCATTTGCAAGGCTCGTACATCAAGCTGTTAAACTATAATTATGTTCTCTATTGCAAAAGGAGGACTAGATTGGCACACGATTAGAATTAACAAAGTCAACCTGTAAGGTCGCATTCGTATCAGTTGCATCGGCAATGTGGATTATTTATACCAGATCAAATACGTACTAAATGAATAGAACCATATTATGGATGGATGCAATTGCAACCAAGACTAGAAATTGAAATGAAACCTCGTTGCAATCATCTTCTTGTGTAAAACAATGCTTCATTCGCCTTTTTTGCTATGTACATGAACAACAATTTTATTTAATGTCGAGTTTAATTACGATTATGTACTAAGTGTTATGTTAATTGCATAATATCTTATCTCTATAGAAGGTTGCCTTTTCCTCGCGTCAGAGACATTGTATCGAGACAGGAATTAAAACACTTAAAATACGTAAACTTATGGTTACTTTTAATATAATGTACGAGTATTATTAATGTAATGTAAAAACCGGTACTTAAATTTATACGAATAGAATATTATCACTAGTTGTCTCTGCGCATTTAAATTAAATAAGTTAAAGTTTATGATCTCATTACTTTTGTTAGAGCAAAAAAACTTGATTCAACCTCCTATCCCCGCCATGTGGCCGTACTTGCAACAACGGTTGTACCTTCAACCGATCAAAGGTCAATAGCTCTAGTCTACATTATGTACCGTAAAATGGAAAAACTGACTGTTACTCCCGTTGTATAATTAATTGCTCTATTGGTTTCCGTAGATAAGATTGTTGTATACACGCGCCAATTAACGATGCCATTTGCAGGGTTTGTGTCTACTACCGATGTTAGACGTATATTATGATGACTGTTTGATAAGCGTCAGTTACTTCCATCAGGTTTCAACCAACGATTTAATACCACCCTGCTCGTGTAACTTGAAAGTGTGTGTCGTGTCAACGGAAGTCGTAACTTTCTTCTTATCCGCTAATTTGTTTCTAAGTAAATCTACTGTATCCTTCCTTTCTCTTATTAAAGGTACAGCTGTTGTTTTTTGCAATGAAGTTAGTGATTTAGTACAAATATGTAATTTATAAATACAATATACCAAAATGTATTTATTGCATATTAAATGTAGGGTCGGTAGTCGTACATTGAACCAGACAGCTACATTGAACCATCGAAAGTTCTCGAATATGCAACGTTGCCGATTCGCGCTTGTGCCGGTAAATAAGGTCCCTACAGCCCCCCTACCCACCGCTGAATTTGCGCGGCGATCCCGTGAATGACGGAGGTTGGGCCAGGACTTTTACTAAAATCGATCGGAAAAGTAAGATTTTTCATCAGTTTTCTTTGATTTTTCATTTGTTTTCGGTGTTGAATGTCAGTATTTAAATAATTACGTGTAATAGTGCACATATGTATTTAGCTTTCTAATGCATGATATTTGGTCTTAATATGCCCTGGTCTAACTGGTGAAATGTTGAGTTTATTTCGAAGCACGTGCGGTGTCTCTCTTTGAACCACATACATGAAGTACAGACTGAACCACGTTTCACTGTGTATTATTAACTTATTACACTTCCGTGCAATTGTACTGTTTTGTGTGAAGTCACAAAAAAACTGCATATTAACTGGAAATTATAAACTAATAAATTAAAAAAGGAATTTTTTAAGGATGGCGCGGACCAAAGTAACGTCCAGAATAAAAGGTGACGTCACAGCTGCAACGAACAATTATGCCAAATTACAAATATTGTCACAGTAAGCAATTTTTTTTGCACTGCAGTGTACTGATGTATGTTTGCATTTTTGATATAGAAGATACTGTTAAAATAATTCGTTAAAACTAAGTTAAATTATAGTGTTTGTGTTCATAAGAAACTTGATCTCTTAATAATAGCATTTAGCTCAATATATTTGTATTTTTTTCACTAACCGATAAAATTACACTTCAGAAGTGTAATTTTATAGTTATTTTTTAACATTTATAAGACTGGCCCTTTCGGTAATAAAGCAAATCATCAAAATTTACCATTGTTTTATTTGCCATGCTTTGAAATTGATAAATACCAATATTTAGGTAGGTGGTAAAGGGTGGTTCAATGTGGAAAATACCCCGGTTCAATTTGTACTACCTAGTGGACACAATGAACCAAAGCTGAGTTTTTAAAAAAACATTTCTCCTACTCAAACTAGGCCCAACTCTCAAAAAACTAGTATGCACGATGATAGTCGGATAAATTCTGCATAAGATAGGGGAAAAAACAATAGCAAAAGCTAAAAAATGTAAAAACTACAGGCTCCTAAAATTTACCCGGTTCATTGTACGACGCCGTACCCTACAGTATACTGGTGGTCCCCCGCAATAGGGTAGAAAGAAACCTGTATCGCGAGAGGCCGATAAACAACATATTAATGATAAAGATTGTAGTATACAGGGCAGCAGTTCACTCTAGAAAAAAAATATTTGAAAAGAAATAGTAAGACTAAATAAGTCCAGTATTAGTGAATTTGAAGTAGAACCCTCACATGTGGGGTAGTATATAGGTAGCAGCAGGTTGGAAGTAAAATACCTAACAAATTTAGTTTTAGGTATGTTGTGAACAAAATAATACCAAATGGCAAAGTTGTGATTGAAAAGTTTAAATTATGAGTAATATTTTCAATAACCTCTTTGCGTGGCCTCAGATTATATTTTCACTGAGAAGTCTCAAGGCTCTTTTGGCATTATGTCGCTATCGGTATTCAGCGTGGTTTTAGATTGACTGTATGGACTGTGTCTAAACACGTTGTCTGCGTCACCTAGTTGTTTCTTTGTTTAGAAACTTTTCTTTGTTTATATTGAACTCTTGGTAGTTGTCACGATCACACATCACAATCAATTCAAGCTTATGATCGTAATATTCTGAATGAAAGGGAAATCGAAAAGGGATTCTTGAATGAACAACGAGTAACAGTGTTTCTCCCAAATTGTAAAAAGAATAACGGGTTTTCCAATGTACAATCAACGTAAATTTGGAACGAGGGCACTGCACTTGAGTCATATCTCTGGATTGTTGATCAAAAAGCGAGCGATGGATGGATGGTATGTTATGTGCTTATAGCACATAGGTGTAATGCCCGACACTCAACGCTGTTTGTTTTAGTACAGACTGAAAATTCAACGAACTGAAACCTCTTATTTTATTTTTATGAATCACATTATATATTTTTCCCTTGCCATTTCGCAAGGCACCAACTGAAAACAATGCAATATAACGTTGACTCGAGAAATTTCTTATCGCGAGTGAGTGATCTTAGGTTAGCTAACGGCACAACAACACAGCACAGGTTTCTGGCACAGATGAAAATGTGAGATGCTGGGCATGGCCTGGCTAACAGACTCTGATTGCGGATCAGAGTCTGTTAGCCAGGCCATACATATGCCATTTATCCATCAACCTTAAAAGTTTCTTGTTCGCTTCTTTATTTCACCTATAACAGATTGAAATGAAAAAAAAAATCAAAGTGCTTCCTTTATTTTCTAGTTTTACTCATTTAATCTGAATTTCATTAAGTGCCCCGAATCCTTTAAGGTCGGGTCAAGTTTTATTATTTGACAGGCGTTACGTATATTCTAGCTCGTATTATATGGAACAAACACCGCCACATAGTGCATCTGATACTATCCAAATGTACGATTTATAATATGCCATTCAAACATACATTTGAATCAAATAATAAACAAAAGGTTGCAGGTAGGTAGGTAAGAAAATGGACTACATTTTCTTTTTGTAACAATGACCTGCAAAGTGGGTAGGTACCTACTATTTATGTCTGGCTTAATATGTACTGAAATAAACAGATGCAAGAAGGGGACACAGCATTGTTTATAATCATTGTAAACATGTTACGATTTCTATTTACTACCTAGGTATATTTTGATAACATCAAAATACTCTCGCCTTCAACAAATTCTGTTTATCAAATACATAACGTTAAGACTGGGATAAGCGCACGAGAATGAGTGAGCAAATAAAATAAAAAAAAATTCGCGCTATTTATAAACGTCGACTGATTTTCGAAGCGTTAAAAATCAGTTCATATAAAGTTAGGTAGGGCTTTTTATGGGTTCGATTGCCGCCACGGGTCGAATGTTTGTACGATCTGCAGATATTTTTTTATGTATAGTAAAAAATATCAATCAGTTTATATATTGTATAAAATGTATCAGTCATCTTGTCCCATAAAGCTTAGTTTGAGTTTAGATGATTGTTTATGTATTTATTATAATTTATAATATACACTACGTTCACGCGTTTTTGAATCATTCTATTTTATAATATGTATGTATTTTAAGTATCCCTAGAAAACTATTTAACTATAAAAATTTTGTGAAGTATAATCCTATTATACAAATTATTATAAAAAAGTCATCTTCTACTCGTCTATTTGTTAATCTGGAAATTATTTTAGATAAATAAATGTTTTCATCAAATTATACTAAATAGTCTACAGCCTTAACAAAATATGTTTACAAGTTATTTAAACACATTGAACTTGCCGTTGGTATGTATGTACGTGTTTTAAAAATTATTTATTTATAACAGTCAGATCGAAAACATTCACTCGTAAAACACAACTCAAATACAAAATACTTAACATATATACCTACTTAGAATATAAATCCATTATTCATAACTCATTTTATGCGATATATTGAAACAAAGTTTTTCACGATGAGTTCGTTTCTAAAATAACTCTGATACATGATTCTAATCGTTAAAAGCAATGAGTTAAATCGTAAAATGGTTATGAATAATGGTTTTAGCCTATACAGGTGAAGGATTCTTGTTGTCTTTGTCTTGTAAAGGCACTTCTTCTGGCGCAATTCCATTTGTGTGATTTGTGCGATCATTTGCTGGTCTTGGAGATGAGCTAAATTTATTTTTGATGGATTTCCAATTCTTTTTTATGGTTATACCCGCAACAACAACTACCATTCCTGCTACGATTACTCCGATTACGCTTTTGTCAATACCTCCAGTTTTGTTGACTGATGTTGTAGCCCCAACAGATACATCTTCCTCCTTGTTATCAACTTTGGTATCTTTTGGCAAATCTACTTCTTGGGGAGCTACAACTTCTTTGGGTGCTTCGGCTAGCGTTAGTGGTGAAATGGCTTCTAGATCGTTTTTAGCTTTATTTGATCTAATTGAAAACTCACTCGGGTCTATTGGGGATACTGGTGTAATCGATGAGCCATCAACGAGTGATTCATTTGTTTCGGTAGTTTGTAAATTGTTTTTATCAATGAATCGGTCAAAACTGGTTTCTGAGGTACCTACTTCAGTTTTGTCCTCTTCCAACTCTGTTGTTGGTAATTCTACGTTCACAGATAGAGGGATAAAGGCTTCGGTTGTGGAAGCATCAACGGGTTCTATCGAAGAGACTAAATCAGTAGATTCTTTAACAACTGAATCATCTGTTGGTAATTGTTCATCCACAGCTAGAACGCTAGACTCAGTTGTTACATCAAACACGGATCCTGTGGAACTGCCTGCTTCACTATTCTCTCTCAAATCTACTTCTGTGGTTGGTAGTTGTCCGTCTCCATCTAAAAGTACACTGAATTGCGCTACGCCCATAGCTGAATCATTCGGAGCGTCTACATCAGTTTCATCCGCACTGATTGGGAATGCCACATCCTCACCCATCGAAGTAGATTCAGTTGTTGTTACATCAATGGCCTCCTCTTGATCAACAGCCACGATGAGATCCGTAGTATCTGGATCAATTGGTTCGCCAATGGTATTTATTTCAGATATTGCGACACTTAGCTCTGTAGTTGACATTTGTGCTTCCTCAGCTTGTGTCACAGTGGGTTCCGTTGAAACCGTATCGAATGGGTCTGCTGAAGTGGCTACTACAATCGCTTCTTGCTCTTCTGGGTCTGGTGATATTAGGTCTTCAATTAACGAAGTGCTGCTTTCAGTGGTCACATCTTCATTGACTGACCCTTCTAAAATGCTTATTTCAGTTGTAACGTCTGAGCCTTCTAAAATACTTACTTCAGTTGTAACATCTTCATTGACTGTCCCTTCTAAACTTATTTCAGTAGTAACATCTTCATTAACTGACCCTTCTAAAGTACTTATTTCAGTTGTAACGTCTTCATTGACCGACCCTTCTAAAATGCTTATTTCAGTTGTAATATCTTCATTGACTGGCTCTTCTGAAGTACTTATTTCAGTGACTGCCAACCCATTTACCGCATCTACACTCGGTTCAGTGGTGACGTTGGTGATTCCACCTTCAGTAGCTACAACTTCCTCTTGGTCTGTCGTTTGTGTGTTTTCAACGGGTGGTATGCTAGTTTCAGTTGTGATTTCAGTGTTTGCTGCTTCAGTAGTTAGGGTAACAGCTTCTGTTGTGGACAGTGTGCTCTCATTTGTTGGCATATCGCTGGGCTGAGTTGTGATATCCTCGACTGCTTCTTCTGGTTCGTTTAATACATTTCCTTCCAACTCTGCGATATTATCTGGAGGAAACTGGTTGTCATTTTCAAAAGGAATATCATCTTCACTCTGGGCCGCAACACACCTGAAAAAATCATATAACTGGGTTGATTATATCAGTAGTTATAATATCTTTATCATTGCAACCCAGTGACGCAAAATTCGTACAAGTTATAGGTAAGATAAAATTGCGATAAGTCATACTAATGACTCCTTTACTAATTGTACAAAAGTAAGTTACTGTATAGTTTTCTCTTCCTATTTTATATGTTGAATTTAACAGTGGCGTTACAGTACAGTTCATAATTTTTGGACTGTATTTTTGACACTTACTAAATCCCATATTTTGCAGCTCGGCACATATTTAAAAACAATTGTTATGAGAAAAGACCACGCTTAAATTTATCAAAATATTTTTTGCATGAAACCAATAAGGTGATGATGGCTACAAGTAACAGTTTCCAGTTGTTTGCGTGTCCTTTACATAACACGATTAGCTCTATCTGTGGGTATACAATCTAATCTAAACCCAATACCTAAGAAACTAGGTAAGAATAGCAAAATAAATTTACTCACGCAACAACTGCCAATAAGAGCAGACAAAGATGTCTCAGCTTCATGGTCACGCCCAAATTCCAGTATGCTGGTGCCAGCAAAATTCAGAAGTTGTTACCTGCGTCCACACAAGCACTAATATAGCGTAGAGCGCGAAACTCACTGACACTTAGGTACGACTATTATCACTCAATGATAAGATTACCCGCGGCATAGAGCTTATCATGTATCGTGAATCAAGTCTGATAACGAAACACTGCATAAACCAGAAATTATTGGTCTAAATTTTCAATATCATCTTCTGAAAACTGCAATGCGTAATGTAATGCGAAGATTCATAAAAATCAGCACCTAAAATGTTTTGTAAAAATATTGAGTCCTCAGCCGAAACTCTATTCATCATCATCATCATCAGCCTATGTTAGTCCACTGTTGGACATAGGCCTCCCCTAATGAGCGCCATAGCGCCCTGTCTTCGGCTTGTCGCATCCAGCATCTGCCAGCAGTCTTTCGCAGATCGTCATCCCACCTGGTCGGAGGGCGTCCTACACTACGTTTACCGAGTCGCGGTCTCCACTCAAGAACACGTTTACCCCAGCGGTTATCGGTTCTTCGCGAAATATGGCCGGCCCACTGCCACTTCAGTTGGCTAATTCTCTGAGCTATGTCGATGACTTTAGTTCTCTGTCGGATGTATTCGTTACGAATCCTATCCTTCAGAGAAACTCCGAGCATAGCTCTTTCCATAGCGCGCTGAGCGACTTTGAACTGGTGGACCAACCCTATCGTGAGTGTCCACGTCTCAGCTCCGTAGGTCATGACTGGTAGGACGCACTGATTAAAAACTTTCGTTTTCAAACATTGCGGTATGGATGACGAGAAGACTCGACGTAGTTTTCCGAACGCTGCCCAGCCTAGCTGGATCCTCCTCTTGGCTTCCTTCTCGAAATTGTTTTTACCCAACTGCAAAATCTGCCCGAGGTAAGTGTACTCAGAAACAATTTCGAGAAGGTGGCCATGTACGATCACCGGTCTTGGATCAATGTGGGCATTGATCATGACTTTGGTTTTATCCAAATTCATGCCAAGACCGATACATCGGGAGGCTGAAGCTAGACTGTCCAGCATCCGGTTCAGCTCCTCTAGCGACTCCGCCATTAAGACTATGTCATCAGCGAATCGCAGGTGTGAGATGTAGTCGCCGTTTATGTTGATGCCCTTGTCTTTCCAGTCCAGCGTCTTAAACATATCTTCCAACGCGCTCGTGAACAGTTTCGGGGATATGACATCCCCCTGCCTCACTCCTCTGCGCAGTTGGATCGGTTTAGTCTGCTGGTCCTGTACTCGGACACTCATCGTAGCGGCTTCGTAGAGACATCTCAGCACCTCGATATAACGATAGTCTACTTGGCATCGCTGTAAGGATTGTAGAACAGCCCAGGTTTCAACGGAGTCAAAGGCCTTCTCATAGTCCACAAAAGCCAGACACAGGGGCTGATTATACTCTTCGGACTTCTGTATAATCTGCCTCACTGTGTGAATGTGGTCTATGGTACCATATCCTCCGCGAAACCCAGCCTGCTCCGGTGGCTGAAACTCATCGAGTCTCCTGGCGAGACGGTTCGATATAACTCGTGAGAAAAGCTTATAGACGTGACTTAGGAGCGAGATGGGTCTATAATTTTTAAGAAGGGTTTTATCTCCCTTCTTAAAAAAGAGCACCACCAAACTCCCACTCCACGCCTTTGGAGTTCTCCCACTGTGAAGGACGGCGTTGAAGAGGCTCTGTAACTCCTGTATAACAGGGTATCCTCCAGCTTTCAAAAGCTCTGACGTTATTCCGTCCTCACCGGGGGCTTTTCCATTTTTAAGCTGCCTCAGAGCTAACACGATCTCGTCTTGACTGATGTCTGGCAGTTCGTCGGTATAGTGGCGTATCAAGGTGGCTCTAGAATCGTGGTCGTCTCGTTGGGAACGGGGAGCATGTGCAGCGTATAAACGGCCATAAAAGTCCTCTATCTCGGCCGATATCTCCGGCTTCGACAATACGGTCCTTCCGTCGTGCGTTGAAAGCTTCGTCAGGTGGCTCCTTCCAAGCTGCTGAGTGAATACTTTGGACCCTCGGTTTCGCTCTATCGCCTCTTCGATGAGGCGTGTATTGGAGCTCCGAAGGTCGCGTCGTACCATCTTCGCAATTCGCTTGTTCAGGTCTGACCTCTCTGACGAAGTCGCTTGGGTGGTTTCCCGTCTTTTTGTCATCAGCCCAAGAGTCTCATCCGAGAGTTTGGACTTCTTACCAGTACGCTGCTTTTTGCAAAACTTGATGCCCTCGTCCCTCAGCGTTTCAACCAGATTGTGTAGGGTCTCGTCAGCGTCATCAGTGGGTTCCAAGGCAGCGAATCTATCCCCGAGAAGCTGCTGAAACTTCTCGGTGCCCGCCATGATTTGGATTGGGTTCGGTCGGAGCGTGGACTTCATCAGACGGTTTCTTTCAAGCTTCAAATTTATATTCAGAGAGCCTCGAAGGAGTCGGTGATCAGATCCGGTATTGAACCTGTTGATCACTGAGACATCTCTGAATATATGCTTGCTATCCGTCATGATGAAGTCGATCTCATTTTTTGTCACAGAATCGGGACTCCGCCATGTCCACTTCCTTTGGGGCTGTTTCTTAAAGAAAGAGTTCATTAAGAACAGCCCCTCTTTCTCGAGGAAGTTGACGAGCATTTGTCCCCTGTGATTTCGAACACCAAAACCATGCGGGCCTATTCGGGATTCGTTGCCAGTCTGGGTTCCCACCTTGCCGTTAAAGTCCCCCATAACAACGTTGAAGTGAGCCTTGGTGGTGTGATGTAAGGCTTTGGATATGTCTTCGTACATATCCTCCACTTCATCATCCGAGTGTGTCGAGGTCGGTGCGTAAACCTGAATGACCTTCAAGCTGTAGCGCTTAGACAGCCGAAGGATCAGGTACGCTACCCTGGTCGACACACTGGAGATTTCTTCGACGTTGTTAGAGAGGGCCTTATTGACGAGGAAACCTACGCCACCCTGGGATGTTTTATCACCCTCACGAAAGTAGAGAAGATGGCCCGAGTCTAGGGTTACGGTGTCCTCCCCCTCTCTACGGACTTCACATAACCCTAGAACATGCCATTTAATGTTCTCTAACTCCACTTCCAACTGCGCTAGATGGTGATCAAGCCTCAGAGTGCGTCCGTTAAACGTTGCCAGGGTCAGTGTGTGTGGGGTGTGGTAGCCTAATGTAGCCCGGTGATTCCTAGCACCCCCTGCCCCGCCGTTACCGTGGCCGCTACCATGGCCAGGAATAGCGAGGCGGCCGGGAACTGGGGGCCATTTTGTGGCGGTTCTTGTCATTTGGGGGTATTGCCCATAATCCCCACGCTGGGCATGCGGGTTGGGGATCGCAGTTTAGTGGAGTAGTTCTGCAGAGGGCGCTGCTGCCCGCCCCCCGGTGTGTTTCCCTTAGTCGCCTCTTACGACACCCACGGGATGAGTTGGGGTGGTGAAATTCTTTATTATGCCGTCACCACACGGCAAAAAAACGAAAGAAACTCAAAAAAAAGAAACTCTATTGAAGCATTTCAAATACAAACAGAAATTGTGTAACATATGACTGCCCTTTCAGCATATCACGCGGCAGAAATAATTGGCAGAGTGTAACCGGATATAGAGTTTGAATCATGCCATTTATTGGAATCGACGCGAACGAAAGTCAGATAGATTGAACACGGTTATCTTTATCCGTTGTTACGAGAACATATAAACTTGCAAATAAAAAACAAATGTTGTGAGAGTAAACAATATTATATCATCGCTGGCGCTTCTTCCTGAAAGGGTTCCTTACAAGGTTTTTGTTCTAAATCATTTGTAGCCTAGTTCAGCTAGCTTTCATCAACTTTTGAAACCTTTCATTGTACTCAGGAGTTTAATCGTAGTGTACACTTAACAGAAATACAGCTGCAAGTTTTGATCTCTATTCAATCCAATGTCTTCATGTTCTATGGCTTTTACTTTTAGGGTTAAATGTTATATGTCAGCCATCGCATTGAAAATTATGTATGACTCTGTGACTTACGACCATACCTTTCCGCAAATTATCCTTTGCTTCATGTATTGCTGATATGTAAAATACAACACAGATACAAAGTACAACTAAGCAAGCATCCGTTGAATGACAACTAAGCATCCTTCAAATTACAACAAAATACATTTTCTTTGAATAGCTCAATGAAACCGTAATAGTTCTGTAAACCCACGAATAGTTCTGTAGTTGTGGCGTGAAAATTTAAAAAACATACAACCATAATAATATTAATTATTTTTGTGATTTACTTCTTGCTGACAATTTCAATACTTGTAACCCATCAGAATGTAGCTTACCATTACTATTTGCCCCCAGTACTGCAACGGAGGCGACCTAGCGGACTATCTGCAAGCCAACCGTCTGCTAAGCGAGAGCACGATCCGGCTGTTTCTGCGGCAGCTGGCGGAGGCGATGCGCGCCATCCACGCCAAAGGCATCGTGCACCGGGATCTCAAGCCGCAGAACATCCTGCTCACACACAACGTACCGCCGCCCCGCACCCCGCATGCCTCTGAGATGACGCTTAAAATTGGTAACCTACTCTGCTCAAACTGTAGATACGTGATTCATTATGATACAACGCACACGAGTTTTAATAATACTTGACAGTATTCGGCACTGAAATGAGCTCTCATCGACAATTACATAAACTACTACTTAAACTACCCATAGTACCCATATTATACTACAGTGTGTAAGCAGAAGCAAATAAAATCTTTATCTATCAATTAGTGAAATAACTGTGTAAAAAAATCGACAGCTAGAAAGTGATTTTTTAAGCTAACGTTAACAAACTTAGTATTTTGAGTTTGGTCGAAGTAACAGTGCGGCGCAAAAGGCAAAAGCGCGTTATTGCGCTGCTCCTAGATGATCTCAAACCCACACAAGTGCGTCATGCTCCTTCTACGTATATGTTTAAGTTATTATTATGGATTATCCTACATATTTAAAGGAAATTTGCCAGAATTCTTTCCCAACGATTCTTAAGTGTCTATCAAACTATATTTTCCAGTTAGTAAAGAGTCAAACAGGACCATATTTATAGTATCAGCTGTATACACATATTACATCATCTGACTTTCAGATTAGTCCATGAGTTGACAATGACAACCCATTCTACCTTCACTTTCATATTGTAGTCATCAATCGTCATAATCATATAAATTTTGCAACACATAATGTATATCCACTCTCCAAATTTATTCGTAATTTTAAACTTAGACAAATGATTTATCATTATCAGACTTGGAGTTCGTGTCTATCTGTTGTGTAGGTGGTGTTATGTCATGTTTGTTTACTCGTTATTACTACGAGATTTATTTTGTTACTGTGTTTCAATAAATCTTTGTGTTTACTGGATGCTCTAGAATGAACTCTACACCAGATAATGCACTTGTAACACAAAGGAAATGTGTCGCCCAGTTTATTAAAACACGTATTGATTGTAACAATCACGTACTTTCTTGTCATTTGAACTCTCATCTCTAAAGCCCTTGTACAAACGCTTATGATTTTTAAATAAATCTAGCCTTACTTGGAATGATGCAATGACGGAGGAATTTTCAAGATACTTAAGCATCAAAATTTGTTCAAGCAATCATAATGTGTTCTTACATATTAAGTAAGAATGAACCACGACTAGACCTGTTACTATCTTGTTAATTAATAATCTAAATCTGAACAAAGAAACTCATTAATTCACATATCTACTTACATTGTAGGTAAAACTTAAAATCTATTTTTGGGCGGTCGTGGAATAAAAAATAAAAAGAATAAGCGCATCGTTCATATAGTGTTTAGATTTAATTGAAGAAGAGTTCGAAAAAACTTCTCTAGTTCCTAAATTTAATAAAATTCTTGCGAAAAAATTATATGATGTAAATTTTGCAGCGGATTTCGGTTTCGCAAGGTTCCTGGAAGAAGGCAACATGGCAGTTACGCTCTGCGGATCACCAATGTATATGGTAAGCCTTATTTCCTTATTATTACCTACGCAGCGTTATCTATCTACATGGTGTTCTGAACTTGATAGTATCGAATAACCGCGAAAGAAGGTATTATCAGTT
The DNA here is from genome assembly GCA_963931895.1 of Eupithecia pulchellata. NCBI lineage: Eukaryota > Metazoa > Arthropoda > Insecta > Lepidoptera > Geometridae > Eupithecia > Eupithecia pulchellata. The sequence continues at coordinate 4,693,229 of OZ007533.1, read as the reverse complement.
CGCGGTAAATCTATGACGCATAATAACTTCTTATAACATTTTATATCTGTTTACAAACGGATAACCTTTTAAGATTGCCTAAACGTAAGGTGTTTTGCCAGCTTGAAAGGAAAGTAATCTGGAGGAGGCTTTCACCACGCAAGTGGTACTTACATTTTAGTAAATATAGAATAAGAAACCTCAATACACTTCGGAAACCAATCCGCCTAGCAAGTGAAAGAAATAAAACTATTTATTTTTACCCAATAAGAGAAACATACAAACCCGATATAATACAAGTATGAAAATAGGGTTTTCCCCCTTCATTACCGTATTTTCATGCATATATTTTCCCCCACCACAGCATATTAAATGTAGCATTCGGCTAGGTCCAATGCTGCGCTGGTTTTCAGGTAAAGCCTGGACTACCAAGTGGTGATTGAAGCCTCTATTAGGTCTACGACAAATTTTATAATTTGTAGGTCATTGTTGACCTACAAATTATAAAAATTGATGACATCATTGTTTCGGGGATCCATGTTCAGCTAAAAGTGAAACATCATGTACATCCATACGTTCACGATTATTCTTTTCCGTAATCTCGGTGTACAATCTTGGAGAAATGTTATTACCGCTGGCTGATGTTTCTGGTCTGCGGCCGGAAACTTTACATTAGTCTGTAGGTATTTGATAGTGATTGCGTGCTCGCTCGCCCGTAAGAATAAGATTAGCGGTGCTTATTTTCCTATGCGGTTTTTATAATTAAGTACTTAGGAAATTACCTTGTAAAGTTTCCTTCTGATTATCATCTTGAACTATTATCATCTGCTGGTCGATGCAGAATTTAAGATGTATAGTTGAGTCCGATTGGTCTAATCTGTCCGAATATATTAAATGCAAGTAAAATTAGTTTGAAGATTTTGGGCCTAAGATCAATTAATTACCAGTTTTTTTTTCACAGCCAAAATGGCTGTGCCTAACACGATGTTATAGAATAAGCATTGTATTTTTTAAATGTACGTAAATATGTACGTAAATAAAATAATAGTTGGGCACCGCGATTTTCTAAAAATAATAATGTGGTAGCGTATGTTTGGGCCACCATCCATACGAAAATTCAAACCCCTTTATGTTTACTAATTGATCCTACCTCCTATTTTGCAAGAAATAAATTAATCATTTACTCTTGAGTGAGTCAGTCATAATATTTTCGCCTACATTTTCTTTTGTTTTTATCCGTAATCAAATGATCGGCGAAAAAGTATGAGTGACACACTTACAAATATATTTGAATTGACAAGCTGTGTGTCAGTTTTCTGTTATTTAAGATAAATAAGGGAGTCATGATTATATTGGAAAATTACTCGTACTTTAGCAAATTCGTTGTTACAGGCACCAGAAGTCATAATGTCTCTAAAGTACGACGCTAAAGCAGACCTATGGAGTCTGGGCACCATTGTATACCAGTGCCTCACTGGCAAGGCTCCCTTCCAAGCGACCACACCCCACGAACTCAAGGCATTCTACGAAAACAGCGTTGATCTACAGCCAAAGTAAGTCATAACAATTACAATGTTTGATCTCTCTGTGAACGCGTTATTCCCGCGTTATACACAGAATAACAGTCTTGCAGTTAACAGATCTTATACAAACACTATAAGCGATGGGAAATGCGATCAGCTATTGTTCTTTGTGAACGATGGAAAACAATAATTGCAGTGTTATACCACTTTTTTCATAACAACATTCTCTCGTCGTATTCAGGAAATAGTTGAGGATATAAATAGTTATTTTTATGGTGACAATGTTATTCTTGGCCTTGAAGATGTTCAGCTGTGGGCGAATGTGTGGAAAGATATTCTATCGCATAACTAGGACAATTATATTAACTTAACTATAATATAATTATCAGAATTCTGTGTTTTCATAAGGTATCAGAAGGTTCATAAGTCGAGTTGCATTAAGCGCTGCTAAGTGGGCCAGGTCAGTCGGTCGCATTAGATTTATTTCACAAGTATTTGAACTACTGCATTTAATTTTACGACCCTTATCGTTATCAGCCTAGATAGCATAAACCAGTAGGCCTAGAATAAGATAAATAGGGTTTACAAGACTATTGATGTGAAAAACAAATCATAATTGCTAGTTTTTCTTTGTAATTTCTAATATTATACATCTCCAAGAGTCCTAGGTCTAAATGAAATAAAGCACTTTGTCTTTTTACATCACTATTCTTGCTTGTATGTCGGTATATTTATATCACATTTACTGATGATCCCACTTCATAAGATTTTTTGTAAGCTCAATTGCGTTGAACAAAAACCAACCAGTTCTTTTATAGTCGTCGAACTAATAAATATGGAATAATCACGATGAAGTACTCATGTTCCAAACTAAATAACGTGTCACTCGTCAGTACTTATTACATTGGTATTAAATATATAATTTTTTTTGTCGTGTCGTCACCAGCGATCACTTCCTTGTGTCTAAGTCAGTGGACGTGATCAAGGTCTGACGCTGACGATTTTGCAATCTTCGCCTTATATCAGCTCTATGTATTCATTAATAATGTAATGCGCACTTATTATATTTATATGTAACTAGCGGCCCGCCCCGGCTTCGCACGGGTATTAAGCAAAAATTTCAGAAATTATACACACTAAAAAGATGGGTTTCACAGTTTTCATACGGATCTTTACTTTTTTTAACAGCATTGGGGTTTTTATTTTTGACATTGACTCGACATTCCAAAACTGACACTGGCCGTAGAGAAAAAGCAAGCACCGTGCGCTATACAACCTCTTTTTCTATTCTGACGCGCCATAATAGAAAAAGAGGTTAAATATACAGCCCACGGTTCAATTATTGAATTTTTCATGCGGATCCCTAACTTTTTTGAAAATATTATATAGCCTATGTTCATCACGGAAAATTAAGGATTCTAATGGTGAAAGAATTTTTTAACTCGGTCCAGTAGTTTCGGAGCCTATTCAATTCAAACAAACAAACATACAAACAAACAAACAATCAAATCTTTCCTCTTTATAATATTAGTATAGATATCAGATGAGACTGGCCGTTGCCGCCATCGACGCCGAAATCGGTCTAGGAAGAGGACAGAACATGGATGTGTTACTTAGTTATATTATGGTAACACGTCTATGTATGTAAGATTATATCGGAAAAATGGTCTTAAAATTAAAAACAATACATTATTATCACGTGTGAGTGGTTTCATACCTATATTTTATATTTATCTGTGTTTTCGTCTTTCTCTGATAAATAATTATAACCTTAAAACTCCTAAAAATTTTCTCATTAAAGTAATTGAATTTTTAAGTTAAGTAGGTACTCTCCTAAATACCTATCGAATTTCTTTCTATGTATTATTCGATGGGTAAAGTACAGAATAATGTCGTGAATACATCCTAACAAGCTTTGGACGAATCGTGACGTTTTTTGTCAAGTTCATGAGTTCATGCTGGTTTATTTCTTTTGTGAGCCAGTTTGTACTCACGCGGCCAATACCCTGAAATCGTTTCGTTTATTGTAACTCGCCAGTAATGTCTGTTGAAGATCACTTTTATGTGTTCATTTAATTTATGGACATTTAAAAGCGTATTTTTCTTTTAATCCTGCAAAAGATGTCGTTAAGATGCATAATGTTCTCTATTAAATTGTTTTATTGCCATTTACAGTAAAATAATTACAAACTGCCAGTGTTGTAGAAATATATTTATAAAAGTTCTTAATAAAGTATTATTGTTAATATAAATTGGAATTCTTCCAACTTGTAAATAACAACACAATGACTCACTTGTCGTGCTTGACCTTACTGAAATTATGCATTTCATGGATTTAATTTACACAGGTTTTTAACCGTCTGTAAATGTGGTCAAATTGAACTGTTAAACGTTTAGATATTCAAAATAGAACAGTATCTATAATTTTATAAGCAATCTAAAATAATAGTAGGATGAAATGCATTGGAAAAGGGAAGAGAATATTACAAAAATGAAAGGAAAAATAAATTTACAGGTGATTTGACGTCGGAAAGTGGATGGCGGTGTGCTATTAAGGGTAAAAAATGATTTATCTCGATTTTCCGCAAAACTGCAAGTCCCATGGAAAAAAGTTAATACAAAGTGGTAGGTAGTAAAAAAAATACAACTTCCGTATTCACACTTTTTTCAAATAACTTCAAAATTTATGTGTAAAACAAAAACTTGGTAATTAGAATTTTCCTGATAAATTTTGAGGTTATGTGTAAAAATCGTGCATCTACTTCCCGACCTCACCGTAATTTATTTTTCCTTCCATTTTCGTAATATTCTCTTCCCTTTTCCAATGCATTTCACCCTACTACTATTTTCTTTCCCTTTTACCATTTTTAAAGGCTTCTGCTCTGGTCTAAAAGAATAAGGTATTGCTTTGTTGCAATAAAAACTAGTTCGCCTCACGTGACCACGTGTTTGAGAAAACGTTTCGGCGTGGCTGACCGAATTGTCCTTAATTAATAAATTCGAAGTCACAACGCAACGATCCTACGTAGAAGAGGTTAGATGTGACCTTGTTCTTTTAGCGTTATCATACAACTTTGTGGGTAGGTATGTATGATTTACTCAATTTTATGAAAAAACTTGAGAGATATTGACAGGTTTTTAGAATCAACGAGTAAGCAGATTAAATGCGTATTGATAAATGCTAAAAGTGACACCAAGGGAAAATCACTTTTCATTATTGCATTATTCCTGGGATTTAGGATTCATACTTATTCTAATAAAAGTAACCTAAACATCTGATATCTAAAAACAATATAATGTTACCGAATATTTAGTCTTGGAAAAGTAACGAAAAATATAATATAATTTTTCGCATTACAAGTGGGTATGTGACATCCAATACAAATTTATTTATTCATAAAGATGTCAAGTCTTTTCGATAAGTATGTAGATAGGTATTTAAGATTCCCTCTATCTTACCCTAGGGGCGTATGAATATTGTATTATGTCTAGGTTCAATAAATTTTACTGTATACATATATTTATAAATAATGCTAATCAACCCACACAGCATCATCTAGTCCCAAGCTAAGCTTGTGTTATGGGTACTAGATCACTGATACAATATATTACATAGATCGATATCACAGAAATATTATTGTAGCTAAAATGCCAAGATAAAAAAGCTCAGTGTGTCTGTTGAGAAAAAAAATTCAACTAATAAATAAAACGGTTAAAGGTTTCATTAGATTGAAACCTTTTTATTGTTGTCAGTCTGTGACGTAATGGTGTTTTGCAGAATGCCCTCGGGTACCAGCCCGGAGCTCTGCGGCCTCCTGATTGGGCTGCTCCGGCGCAACCCGCGCGAGCGCATGCCTTTCGAAGTCTTCTTCAACCATCCGTTTCTTCAGCGCCCGCGGACAACGTCTTCTTCGAGTGAGTATAGTATATCTCTATCGATAGTTATACCTCTATGCACTTCTATATAACCTAATAGCCGTCCGTTAGCGGCCAAAAATTTGAATTTTTCGAATTTCTGAATTTTTACTTTCATATACGTTGGGTTACGTTATTGAAGTTTTTATAAGGATACCTTACTTTTTGAAAATATTCGCCTATGTCCATCAGGCATAAGTTAAGATTCTAATGGTGAAAGAATTTTTGAAATCGGTCCAGTAGTTTCAGAACCTGTTCAATCTATAAAAACATTCAAATCTATTGTCCTTTTAATATTTCATCATCATTTCGATCCACATCTTGCGAGCACCGGGAGTCAGTTTCTGTAGAACCTGACACAATTAGATTATGAGTATTAATGTTATTTTTAAGTAACTCAAATTCTAAATCTCACTGTGATTGGCATTGACATCTCGCGTAGGAGTGTATTTTTATATGTATTAAAATTCTTGCTCGTTGTAGTCTGTCAATTCCGTAAAGGTCTCAAAATCTTTTGCGTAAGTGACAATAAAACACAACATAAACCATTATTCGTAGATGTAGAGGAGTTCAATGGTGATAAAGTTCTACTGTGGTATAAAATGTAGCTTACGCTTAACCTTGACTTAATATGAAAAGATGTTCGTTATCTTTCCTTGATATGCATTTGGCTGTTATGCCGTGATAAGGTAAAATCATAGATAATATCGTTACTTTCGACTTAAAATCGCCAGTCTTTCTTTTTACAATGGTTACTACATCTACCCACCAGCTATTCTCAATGAACAATGTTTGTAAATAACTCGACACAAAAATCTAAAATTCTCTTTATGGCGCGGCGTGGTGTTCGAATATTTAAGCATTGCAGAAAGGAGCTCGAAGTGTTAAGTAGTGCAAATTCGCTCCCAAAATCGTAAGCTAATTTTTAGGGTTTCGTAACCAAGGGTTGAAAATGGGACCCTATCACTGAGGCTCCGCTGACTGTCCGGCTATCCGTCATTTATCTGCTGTACAATTGTATTTGTCTAGTCGGTATAAATAATAACAAATAAAAAAATTAAATTAAAAGGTGCAAAATCAAAATTAAGTACCGATCACTAAAGCAACGTAACCGCGGTCAGTACTTAGAAGTTAAAATCTTGCATTTTTTCGATAAAAAAAAAACCGTTCCTTTTTTAATTTTACTATTATAGTAGGGAGAACCTCCCATGTGCGTGCGAGTCACTCACACTTGGTCGGTTTTATTAGCTTATGTAAGTGGGCAATGTTTACAAATAATATAATATTCAGTTTGGTCTAAGTATGGCAATATTAATGTGGTATTATAGTGTGGTTTCTATTCTGCTGTAGGCGTAGGTATTTTAAACTCGGATCAATCGACCACGTGCTCTTCACTGTACAAACCAGCTTGCCGCTCTAACCAGTATTTGTGTCACCAGGGCCAACATTTACACACTAATTTATGTGGGTTCTGGCCTCAATCGGACGTTTTATTATCAGCTGCTAAATATTTATTTACACAGAAATAGTTTATTAAATTATCAATAATGATTTTTTTGTATACCTTTATATTACCTACGTTTCATATTTGATTTAGTTTTCATCAAGTTTAAGGTTTCTCAAAAATAGTGACACGAATTACATAGATTCAGTTTAACGAATTTATTACCTCACTAAAACAATGTTCACTACGATTCTCATTATCTTAATTAATACTTATTCAAGAATTTCTATACCAACAAAGAAAATTACAAATAAATAATAAAAACAGATTAACTAGTTACAATTCAGCAAACTGCAGACTGCTGCAAATAATATACAGGAAGCTCAAATGGTACAGAGGCTCCCCGGGTTTAAAAGAAATTATCCGAGCTTCTGTTCTTATTTAATTGATACTAAATTACATACTACAGTTTACCGAATGCTAAAACATAGTTGTTCCAACATGTTCCATAGTTGTTCTTTTTGGCCTTATTGTTAACTAAATTTAAATTATTCTTATATTTACTGTAACGCTGTGGTTTACCTCAATAAATAAATAAACATTGGAATCATCGTGAAATCTTCTGAGACTGTAATTATTTGAACTAGAAAAACAATTTTACATTGCAACTACAGTACAATGTCGAATAAATGAAACTAAAACTAGAATCAAACGAATGAGTCATCGTATAGAACTAAGTCATTGTCTTTGCTGTTGAAACCGGCGATGTGTTGCGATTGCGATTGCGCACTGCGAACGCCTTTTGTTGCTGTTGCTTAGTTTTACACATCTTAGAATTTACAAGTATCCATTGACCACAATGCTGACAATGGGCTTTGTTTCGCAAGTCCTTTTCGTATTCCAGTTACTTCCATTATTATTTAGCTTACCCTGGAATACTCAAACTTACCTAATTCAGATTTTGATGTTAATAACTTTCTTTCTTTAGGTTTAAAAGCGACAAGCACTTAGCCAAGATTTAAATAATTCGCCCGAATACTCGAACGGCAAGCTATTGACAGATTTACATTCAAAACTGTCGAAAAATTGCGATTTTATCGTACTTAAATCTAAGTGTTAGTATTGGGGGGTAAATCACTCTAGTGTTTTGACAGATGTGCATTGAAAACTGTCAAAAAATCGCTACTTGAGACGTTCAATTATATCGAGTTAGGTTAGTAGTCCCAAGAAACATAAATGTAGGCTACATGTTCTGACAGGTTTAGAGTATGTATAGGGTTAAAAGTTAAGTAGTTATCTTGTAGCGATTCATCCATTATACAATATTAACACCTGGCATTATAGCTCATAAGTGTGTTCATTTAATATCGCTTTTACAAAGTAAAATATCTAAGATAGCTCTTTGTATCTTGTTGCCCTTCATAACATTCCCAACTTGGTAGGAATACGTCATGTGAAAATTGTTCAGGTTTGGATTCGGACTTACCTGACATAATGGAGAGCGATCTCGAAACTCCGCTCGAAACTAACTGTTACCTTGAAGAGTCTTGGGAGAGTCAGGGTACACCATTTTATTATAAACTAGCCTTTATGAAATGTATAGAATTTAGGATTGGTTCTCATGCAAGTGAATGTAATATTCTTTATGAGAAATAACCGTAACTAGAGACCCGCCTCACCTTCGCACGGGCGCAATGCTGAAACTGATGCAGATATAAACATTCTCAAATAACTCTATCTATAAAAAAAAACCGGATCAAAATCCGTTGCGTAGTTTTAAAGATCTAAGCATACTTAAGTATAGACAGGCAGCGGGGGTTGTTTTATATTGTGTAGTGAAGCTTCGATTTTGTGTGTACGTAAACTATGTCTATAGGATCCCATTCAGTCTTAGTTCGCCTACCAATCAAGTAACATTTTGATACCATAGCGTCATTTCATATGTAAATAAATGCACATACATTAGTGAATTTTACAAGTCAAAAAGGACAACAGACGACGAGCGACCTATACTTAGCACGCTTTAAAATCCAAGGACAATGTTTTATTTATATTCCAAGTTGTTGAATATCTCGCTTTTGTCCATTATTCAGGCGGATCACATAGTTATCGTCTAATAGGGGAAAGCTACGCAATATATTGCATGATTGCGTAGCTTGCGAGTTTTCGCCTTTGTGAGAAGCAAGCCCAGCTCTTGGATCGATTCATGAGCTCAGTAGAAAATAACTCGATCTACGTATGGTTTAAAATTGCACGCAAGCGCAACGCACTGTTAGGATCACACGTCACGCAGGTTTATTATTGGCCGTTATAAATGAACTCAAGACATGCAATTTTGAGCTACAGCGTCCTTCAGATAGGGTTAATTTTGGCTTGCCTAAGCCGTATTGCGCTTTGATTTGGAGCTGGTAGAACTTTCCGAGAGGCGGATCTGTCTTGGACAGGATAATGCATGCGGATTAGGCAAGCCAAAATTAACCCTATCTGTAGGATGATGCAGCTTAAAATTGCAGAAATGAATTGTGTTTGAACAGGGGTAAGCGTGGCGAGTTCGAGCGCGCCCAGCCAGGGTGTGACGTCACGCACGCAGCTCGCGCGCCTGTCCCAGCCGCCGGCGCCGGCGCAAGCGCAGCCAACACCTCCGCCACAGCCGCTGCCTCAGCCGCCGAAGAAACAGCCGACATCCTCCGGTAAGACAATAACTCAAAATATATTTATTGATGTAAACACAGCGTTAAAGTTAATAAAAGAATAATTAAAATTTTGGTAACAAAAAGGCAATAATAATAATTAAATAATAATTTTCAATAAAATGTTAAAACCAATCAAATTCAACGGTTTCGTTGTTAAGGAGTCACTGTAGCGACTAAAGAATAAAGAAAGATTCATCCACTGAAAAGCAGATAAAGATCATCTTATCTAAAACCGTCCAAAATCTCAATATTTTGTCTATCAAATACATAATGCAAATATATCAGATGATGATTTTGTGGTCGTGAAATATATGTTTTCTCTTCATGTAATTATATCCTACAACACCCTAGACCTAACCGATCATTTAGAGAATGACAATACTTACCATACCTTAACTTATAAACTCTTCTTATATCTAAAGGTCTATAAAATTTACTACACTTGCCCCATTCCTAAACCTTAACTTCTGAAAATGAATCGTAATCAAAAGGTATAGCGTAACAATGACTCAATGACTCTCCCTAACATTTGTTTTCCCCTGAGAGAGTTACAAATTAGGATTGAATAGACTAAAGTGCGCCTTTGAAGCTCGCTTTGTATTTTAATTTCATCCTTGCGGTTTCTGTACGTATTATGCCTAACCATGAGCATGACGAAGCTACCTAACGGTATGACGTCAGTAACTCACTGTAATAATAATAACTGTCCGCAATTTACCTGCTTAATTAAATAAGTTAAAGGAACGCAATAAAAAACCTTATATAGCTTAATGATTAATAGATATCTACTGTTGTTGCATTGCAAGAGAATTAATTCAATAAGTGCAAGGTTAAATAAATGTTGGATTAATCCACACAGCATCATCTAGCCCCAAGCTATGCAGAGCTTGTGTCTCTTTATGACTCATATACAATACATAATACAATATTATTACATAAATAGATATTTTTTATTATACATAGAAAACGACCAGAACACTGAACAAATATCTGCAGATCGTACAAATATTTGTCCCGAGGCGGCAATCCAACCTGCAACCTCCTGCGTCGCCCACCGCGCCACAGAGGTCGTCAGGTTAAATAACAATTTCTGAGTAAAAAGTAAACAAGTGGAAAAGTCAATCGCGTAAATATTTACGTGGTTTTTCGCGTAATCTTTAATACGTATGCGCATTTTCCTAAAGTTCTAGAAAACACTGTTTTGTTTATGTATTTTATAATGATATCTCTTTGACTATCGTAGGTGTGCCATAAACAGTAAACAGCTATTAATTCGCGAAGCATCGAAACACGTTTTCAAACAAATCCGCATTATGTCTTGGAAGATATCTCAAGTAACCTCAATATTGAATACTAGCGGTCCGCCCCGGCTTCGCACGGGTAGTTAACAAAAATCGAATTTATCATGCGGATCCCTAACTTTTTTGAAAATATTGTATAGCCTATGTTTATCAGGGAAAATTAGGCTTCTAATGGTGAAAGAATTTTTCAAATCGGTCCAATAGTTTCGAAACTTATGGCAAACAAACAATCAAATCTTTCCACCTTATAATATTATTAAATATGAGTTTTGGATTTTTCAAATAATGGTTTGACTGAGTAGATTCCATGCCGTCGGTAAAAAGTTTATAAACATTTCATATCACGTGATAACATTATATTATTGTAATCGTTTGCATATATAACGCATTTATGTTTTATTGGATTATTTAATTAAAATACCAATTTGCGAAACCGGAATCCTTGATATATGTGACGTAACACAATCTTATCTAAAACCGTCCAAAAACGGAATATTTAATCTGTCAAATATTATGCAAATCCTATCAGCTGTCTCGTTCGTGGCCGTGAAAGAATTTTTTTGGCTGCGTATAATTTCAGTATGTTGGCAATCAAACTTTTTGTAAAATCTTTTTATGCAATATATTGTATTAAGAATATCAGTTATCTAGTACCTATTACACAAGCTCTTAGCTTGGGGCTAGGCTAGCTTGATGCTGTGTAGATTGACCAGCATTATTTATTTATTTGTTTTTGTCTACCTACGATGTCCCACTAGCTCAGTTTATAATCTCTATGTATTGTATAAATAAAATTATTGTATTGTGTACACTCTGATATGACCCTAACTGACCTACCCTAGAGACAAGGCTCTTATCAACAATTACAGCAAAATAACATAATAAATCTTTAATAGCTATTTTAAAGCTACATCCGTTTATGTTACTGAGCACATTACTGGGTTGATGGGCTCTGCGGATAGCATTATTATATTATGAAAGAAATTGAGTGCATCCAGATACGGTATACAAAACATTTGAGAACTTCAATGTTCTGGAGAAATTCAGTTTTCTTTTAACTATAACGGTACCACAGCAATTAACTGTAGTTAGAGCTGGTATTAGTTGATCTAGCTGTTGAGAACAAATTATCACATTACAGAGAGTCTTAGTGAAATGAAGTTAACTCAAACCTTATTCCAATGCTTTGGTTCAACATAACATAAAATTCTTTCATCAACACAATTACAATGTTTCTGTGTTTTATTGAATCCGTAGCGTCCTAAACTGTAGCCTAGGCTGTATTGTAGGAGCCAGGGCTTCTCTATTCAAATAGTACATTATGTGCCTTGAAAATTACATAAAAACTAAAAATTAAGAATATAAGAAACAAAACCTACTATCTGTAGATCAGAGAAATTTACGAAACATAATGTATAAAAACAGTTTGTTTATTCTGTTAATGAGTCATCTTTAGGAAATAATTATTTCGTTTTATTAGTAAAATGAAAATAGCCCTTATTCGCTGACCAATTTACAGTCGGTACATACTTAAATTTTTCTCTTATATTTTTTATTAGCAGCTGTCATTAACTTTAAGCCTGTAAATGTATTAATAAATGATTCTTGCTCTTATTCCAGCCGAGTCATCCGACACGACCTGGGCGGGAGAAGATGACTTCGTGCTGGTAGAGGCAGCGGAGAGCGGCTCCGCGGAGTGGTCGGGCGCGTCCTCGGGCTCCGAGGCGGCGCCGCGCCCTCGCTCGCTCGCGCTGCCCCCCGCACAGCAGGCACCGCCGCAACAAACCCCGCCGCATACAGCGCAGCCGCAGAACAGGGTATGTACACGTCAGGCGCGAGGTGACTTCGTGTGGCTTCGTCGAGCGTTCGGCCACTTGGGATCTGATGCGAGAACGTTATGTAATTCTAACCTCAGAGGCCTGTCCCCAAGAAATCCATTACAGGACTTAGCCATCAACTAATGAGGGCGTAGTTCCTATAGACACTACCTACATGAGAGTTGTTATTTCCTCAGAGGGTCGATTTATAGATCTGTTCTGAGCAGAAAATTCCATTACACATGGCTTCGTTGAGTAAAATCTGAGAGCAGGCGATGAAAGAATGATTTGCGACGTCATGTAGCATGAGTTGACATTCATAGACTCGAAGGCGGCAAATATTGGCAATCCGTGGTTGTGACGCCAAACAACGTATTTATTGATAAGCACTGCTCAAAGTAACGTCACAAAACAGCACGTTTTCTCCTAAAATAACAAGCTATCAATAACTAAACCGCGTCATACATCATTATGTCTAACAATAGCTATACAACTTCGCAAAACAACGTCCTTGCCTCGTGTATTGCGAAAGCGTGCTTTATCTGAAGTAATATTAGTATGAGGGTGGCCACGGGCGAAAAATATTGACGTAATAACTATACCTCTATTATACAAATAGAATGACAAAACCAGCTGCCAGATCTGGAACTAGTCTTTGAGATTATTGCCAAAGTTCATAGAACCACATGTTATTGTTTTTATACAAGTTACCATGCCAAATTCCTATTTAAAATCATTACGCTTGTATAGTTTTTGTTTGGATGCATCATTTGGCATCGATCCACGCCGCTGCTTAGGATTGCGTAGTAGTTATAGGAGATAGGAGTAAATGGACGTTTTGTTTGCAGAACTCTCTTGCGCTCGCGCCCAACAATAACGTGCCGAGATCTCAGCCCATTGACGTGCTACGGTCCAACTACAGTCGGAACGCGAATATCGGATCACTGTCGCCACCTACCGTGAGTTTGTGCAACTAACTAGAATTCTAGAATATTCTCTGAATGATGATTGGACGATCAGCAGTTTCGTCGTTTAATTTAAACGTATGATTCTGTCAAAATAGCAATCGAATCATCTAGTTATCTATTAGAAAAGCAATCTTGCAATTATATTTTTGAAATTAAACGTTTTTGTTCTTAAAGTATTATTTCTTCATCTTTCTTTGCCCCATCCCAAGTTTTTATTCTTATAATTGTTATTGTATAATAAATTATTATATGAAATTTGTGTGAATGCTTATTTTGAAAACCTAAGGATATAATGTTATTGAAATCTGAGTCATCTCATGTGGGAATAGGGCTTGTTTTCCGTGAACTTTCAACACAATGTAATATTGTTATGATGCAACCACATTTTCTATATTGCATCACACCATATTGTTTGAAATCCCCGCTGTATTACCGCTTCATGTTCAAATGTGCTAAGTGTATTCATTCACTTTGTTCGACTTCTCTTTTGTTAACCATGACATGCTGATGTCACTACTGCATTTAGTTACAAATCCTCATTATATTTTGTGTCCATGTAGTATTCCTTCGTCGAAAATATCATACAAACAAATCGATTCTATCAAACAATATTGAAAGCATTCCACAAAACTAAAATATAGATCGCCCATAGTAGGTGTTATTAGAGTTTGAACTGTAAAGTTTTGCTCTGAAAGTCGGATTAACAACTCCGTGACATTGTAATTTGAAATCTATGTATTTGATTCTACGGTCCCTTTCACAACGACGCCGTAGAGTTTGAATGAACTGTAACGTTTTGCTCTGAATATTTTATCAACAATAGTTCGGTAGCATTGTAATTTGTACTCTATGTATATGTCTCTAAGGTCCCTTTCACAATGACGCCGTAGAGTTTGAATGAACTGTAAAGTTTTGCTCTGAAGATTCGATCAACAATAATTCGGTAGCATTGTAAGTTAAACTCTATGTATTTGTCCCTAAGGTCCCTTTCACAATGACGCCGCCGTCAAGCCGGCGCCGCAGCAGCAACTCCGGCAGTTCCCCGCCGCCCTCGCTGTGGCAGGTGTCGCCTACCAACGCCAGTCCTCTACGCAGATCTGGTAAGCCTTATGTAGTTGACTTAAGGCTCAATATTGTAGAGGTACCGTGGAGATGATAACACCAACGCTGATGCGTTGGAGTTATTATTTCGCTAATGATTTTTGGTACTGGTTTTTTGATTGAGATGAAGGAAGAACAATCATCACGTATTGCACGTAGGACTTGCGGGGAATTCTATTTGAATTCAAGTTTATGGACCTACCCGACCCCAAATGAGCAATTTTATTTTGTATATTTTATATTAGACCTCCTTTTGGTCAAACTCTATTTTCTCTACCTAAACTAAACAATATAAAACTATTACAAAAGCATAAAAAAAGCTTATTATAGGTTTCACAAACTTCGCTACGAAAATTTATAATAGGATTAAAAGGTTGCCTTGCTAAATTGGGTCGTGTTAGCGCCTTATTGTGAAACAACAATTATCACGTATCACGATAAAGTCCGTTCCGTTCCATTATGTAGTAGATAATATAAAATCATCTGGTGTCTAATCTATCTTGTTCCTCAGGCACGCCGCCGCCCATCGGGCTGGCCCTCAAAGGCAGCGCCTCTAGCGGCGGGTCTCCGAAGCGCGCCGCCACTCTACCGGACGCACTGATGCGCGCCATCAAACTGCACCAGCCGCCGGACCCGCCCGTCTACATACCCAATCTGCAGGAGGAGACTATACTAGCGGTAACTAACAACTATTTTATTTGGGAAACAAATATTATAAACATAATACAAAATTACCATATAACACTAAAACCAGCGAAGTTTCCACCATTAAGGCGAGGTATTCCTGCAGCTGTAGGCATTTTGTCCTGTCTAAAGTTGCGCGCGAAATACTTAGCGCAGATGCAGCGCCAACGACATAGTATAGAAATAAGCAGTAGCATAATATTATTTCACTTTAGAAACGCTGTTGCTATGATCAAACTTTGTTAATAGTTTTCAGTTAGAGTTTCGTAAATAAATGAAGTTGTTACAACTTCATCTCTATTTATGTTTCTTAATATAGATAGATAATGAATTAATAATAAAGTAATTGATCCCAAGATAACCAACCAAACCAAGAACGCTGAAAAACGTCTGGACCAGACCAACAAAAGGCATAGTTAATTTCCGAACTTCGTTTTTTAAGTACCTACAAAATTTGAAATAAATACTCAAATAAAGAAGACAAAGAAGCAAATAGAGAACATTCGCTTCTATGATTTAAAATTTTGTTTGAAATAAATACAAAGAATAAAGGGTATCAAATAAAACAATTATAATAAAATATTATTATTTTCTCAAAATTCTCCAATATTCAATTCTAGCGTGCTTGTACCCGGTTAGTGGCTCAGGAGATGATAAGGCTATGGACATCACATAATTATTTTTTCCATTTGTGGTAAGGCTAGGAAGTCTATAATTTACATTTTCATCTTGAAATCACAACGATATTCGGATCGATGGGTTCGAACCTACAATTCTTTTTTCGACCTTTTTCAACGTATTTTACTTAGTATGAAACTTAGGCGATTTTCAAAACCTGTTTTGAATTGTCGAATTCCATACCTTTGATTTGAATTGCTCTCAATGAAAAAGTCTCATTGTATGAAAATTTGTTTTATGACCATATTTCAAAAAGTTTAATTTTTACAGACTTCTCTATATTTTTTCTGTAAATTATAAATCTATATCTACAAACGCATAGTACATTTTACATCGATCACTCTGCAATCTTCGGAGATAGGGGGTTGGTGGGGGAATGGTTAATTTTTTGACCATTTATTACATTTCACATCGATCGCTCTGCAATCTTTGGAGATAAGGGGGGGAATGGTCATTTATTCGACCTTTTTCTAAATATTTCAAAAAGTATAAAATTCATCAAAATTTCAAAATCTGTTTTGGAATGTGCAAATTGAAACCTTTCATTTGATACCCCATTCGACTCTGTAGGGTCCCATTTCAATATTCAATTTCAAAATTTGTACCTACTGAAAATCTTTATTTTGATTTTTCATTTTTTCATTTTTGCCGACCAGAGCGAGGTCGGCGCATTCTGCAGTGTTCGGGGAACTTCGGGAGGCTCGGCCGTCCGAGAAAGCCCGAACACTGCATCGATATGCTGCACACTTCGGGCTGCGTTTATTCAATAACTATTCTTACTCTTTATCTGTTTATATCAATTAGGTACCTTAGTAGTTTAAGACACAAAAATTTTGTTTTATCACTCACGTAATAAAAAACGTAAAGTATGTAACCAGAGGAATGTAACATTCGAGTCAAATCCTCAAGGGCTTAACGAATGTTAATATTTAATAACTAGAATAAGTTTTTCAAGAATAAATAAAATAAAAAAAAAAAAAAAAATATTTTCATAATTCGCCGCCCCCACCGAATACATAATATGGTAACCGACTATTACTATAGAAGTGTTTTTATTTGAAATAATTGTTTCTGAGGTGCGATTACACCTTGTGAATTTTTTTCAGGCAAATCGTAC
This sequence comes from Eupithecia pulchellata, assembly GCA_963931895.1. Classification (NCBI taxonomy): domain Eukaryota; kingdom Metazoa; phylum Arthropoda; class Insecta; order Lepidoptera; family Geometridae; genus Eupithecia; species Eupithecia pulchellata. The sequence goes on along the minus strand of OZ007533.1, from coordinate 4,676,009 downwards.
GAGTAGTTCTTGAGATAGGCTTTTTGTAATGGGTTTTACTTTTTTATTAAACGAAAAATAAAAACAACTCTTTGATCCGAACAACATCGCAACAGGTTAATACTCACTCCTCGATATCTCGCTTTTTATTGTAAGATGTGATTGCGGTTTTATTCGGGAAAAAAAGATAAAACTTATTTTACGTAAAGTAGAAAACGCTCTTATTCATGTTTTAATTGCAGTTTTTTACTATATAATAATTTAAAAAATCTGAAAACAAGCAGCGGAGCCATAATAGAATAAGAATATAGGTATAGCGCACGGTTTAATTATTGAATTTTTCATCTGGGTCCCTAACTATGGTCATCACGGAAAATTTAGCATTTTAATGATTAAAAAAAAATTCAAATCGGTCCAGTAGTTTCGGAACAATTCAAACAAACAAACAATCAAATCTTTCCTCTTTATAATATTAGTATAGATAAAAGAAACCTATTAACATGTAATAAAATTATAGATTAAAAACTAGAGGTTAGCAGCTCGGGGGGAGTGACCTTGCCTTAGGCGGCCTTATCGCATTGGAGTTTTTACTTTTCATAACCTAAAACGTCTTTGATTTGATGGTAATCGATATCCATGTGTAAAATCTGCGATAGTAAACTTTCAGCCATCTTGGATTTGAAAATGGACATCTTTTTCGTAATCTACGTGTTTGATTTAGTCGAAAACGATACCCATATAAGTGGGTGTTAGGTCACACAGCACAGCTCGCTTCGCTCGCCGTGCTGTTCCTCTTTGTCGCATTGCAGCTCGCTTCGCTCGCCGCAGTGCTTCACCCGCTTGCTGGGAGAGGGGGGTCGTGGGGGTTTTTTATAAAAAAAGAGGGTCTGGGGGGTCATAGGGTTCAAACTTTTTTTGGAGTTCAAAATGATTTCTTCTCCTCTACATAACTGTGAAAAAATTTTTCTTCTAGGTCGATCCGTTTGGGAGATACAAAAAGGGGGGGTGAAAATGTGGGTGGAGGGGGGGTGATTTTTTTTTATTTTTCAACACTAGAAGAAACCTTCTATACGACTCCGCAATCCAAATTTTTCTATAACGACTATTTCCGGTAGCAACTTCAAAAGGGGGGGTCTGGGGGCAAAGGGAGGGGGGAATTTTTGCCTGCCTTTGAACTATTTGACCCCCTCTATACAACCCCACAAAAAATAACATTCAGTATGGCTCTGTTTGGGAGCCCCCCTAAAGGGGGGGGGGAGAAGGGGCAAATTTGGAAAAGTCGGAATTTTCCTTAGGTCCCCCCGATGCCCTCTATACGATTCCGTAAAAAAAACCATACCTATGATGGTGGAGGGGGCTCCACCATCAAGGAGAACAATTATGTCAATGCTTTATAGATATATAAAATGTTAATGTAGTTAACTAAATATTATTGGCTTCAATAAATCATTCCAGTAAGTAGATAATATATTTTTAAACTAGAACAATAACCTTTATTAATTTTCTGCCTTACATACCGATGATTTTATACTATGGCACTACGACCGTCACATATCATGTCAAAGGTTGAAGTAAAATTGAATCTAACGCCATTGTGTCAGAGACTAAAATTGCATAACAAATGAAACATTTACGTACTTCATAAATTAGCGGAAAAATTGACATAGGTCCGTCGTCTGTAAGCGCCAGAGCGCGACTGATCGTGTCTGCCAAGCCACCACGCTTGTGAATTTTGTAGTTATTTCAAAATAGTGATTTTGAAAATCATTTTATCAGGACAAACTCTGCGAATTTGTCTAGAAATAGTTACTGTCTTTAATTGAGTACAAAAAAAAACTTAAAATATCACATAGTTTAGTCATAATATTGAAAAAACATTTCAAAAAGGGGTAACTTCGAGATTTTTTTTCCCGAGCGAAGTTTATAAAATCTTGTATCTGAATGCGAATTTGACTAGACTAAATCCTTAACTATTACATATCTTTTTTACAGAATTTTTAATCAGTATTCCTACATCTCAGATGGTTTTGAAAACCACAAAAGTGCGGCCTCTGTTGGCCTACCTGGCCTTAAATGAAACACAGACAGATCAGACATTAATATACTACTAAAACAATTACTTACTTTTCAAATTACTATTTACAATAAATTAATTGTTAGTACTATTAATAATTTACTGCGTGAAATTTTACTTGTCTAAGTGCTTATTTTGTAAGCCTAAAGAAATAAGGTTATTGAAATCTGAAATCATCTCCACAACATGAAAACGTGCGCTTATATGACTGTAAAGTAAGAGTTTATTTTAAATAAGTTAAAATAAATGTTGAACAAATTAAAATTGTTTTTGTTTGCTGTGCACCATTACATCATAATATCCCCTTATCTCATATTCAGCATTTTTAATGTAAACATTTATTTGCAGGAGGAGCACAGCAAAGTATTCTCTCAGCTGAACTTTGTGCTGATGCTAGCCGAGCTACTGTCCGATCTCGCCGTGTCTTGCGGAGCGCCCATCGCCGCGCTAATGGACGCTTCAGACGGTTCGTTTGAATAAACCAATTATCTAGTTAAACTTAGTATAGATCAGCAACAACAGTGTTTCAGTTACTTGTTAGGGGGGATTTTGGCCTGGGTCACTTTGGACGGTGAAGTCGGTACCTATTTCCCTCGAATAGAAAATCTTTTTAATGAACTTGAGCCAGTTCAGACCCGTAGTTCAGTGGTCTTTCGAACAAAAGTTGATTTTGGATAATCGCGCGATCTAGGAATTGTTATCTTTTTGCACTCTAGAGGTTTATCTTAACGACATCTAGCGGAGATTGCTTGTCGCGCTTAGCTAGCTTTTTGATTTTGCTTGGGCGCCTCTATTTAAATTTGCCTTTATAGTTCAAGCAATTATGATAAAGGTCGTTACAGCCACAAATCTTTTTAGTTCCAAGCTGTCTTATGCCATACTGGTAAACCTTATTTCGTGGATCTAAATTGGATTAACAAAGTGTGATATTGTGCTACAGAGCGCTGTAACGAGAGCGTCCGCCTCGGTCTACTGGTACAAGCGATGCAAGCTCTGGCGGCGGGACTGAGACTCGCGGCCGCGCACTACCGCGAGCGCACACTGCAGCCCACGCCGCAAGTCAGGAACGGTAACTATGCACTTTATCTGTACTATAACAAATACAAATACAAAAATGCTTTATTTGTACATCAGAAAAATGACATAACAAAATACATTACATAAGACAAGTACAATGGGCGACCGTATCGCTTAGAAGCGATCTCTTCCAGACAACCTTTGGATGGAAAGAATTTTTTGTATTTATGAAGTCATCTTATTTTTAGAGCAATAACTATTTTCTTCAAATCCGTTTATTAGTTTTTGCGTGAAGAGTAACAAACATCCAGCCATACTTACAAACTTTCGCATTTATAGTATTAGTAGTAGGCTATTGTACGTTATCGCCTGCCTAACCGCGACATAAACGTGTTAATAGTTGTGAGTAATGGCGGTTAGCCGGGAACGGTAAATTTATTTAATGCTGAAATGGTACCGTGCGCACTGAATACATCGTAGAAGACCTGCCTATATCTTTCAACGTATAAGGCCGTTTAACGTATGTCATTTGTTCACAGTTGTGTCCCTAATGAACGGCAAGTACAAGTGGATCGTGACGGAGTCCAAGCGGCTACACGAGGCGGGCGTCACTCCCGCTGTCTGTGATAAAATACTCTACGAACATGCGATTGAACTGGTAAGTAACTACGGATTTTTTTCACTATGATTATTTTGCACTAAGTCGTAATTCTAACCAGGGCCACAGCGGTCGGAAGCTGAGCTTGGCTTAGGGATTGGTAATGAATTCATTATAACCTATGATATTCCACTGCTGGACCTCTAGGCCTCCCCTAATGAGCGCTATAGATGGCATTATTTATCATTTGGGCATGCGGGTTGGGGATCGCAGTTCGTTTTGCAGATGGCGCTGCTCGCAGCTTGGGTATGAATTATCCAGCATTATTTATTATTTTTGACCTTTGGTGATTGACAGCTTCGAATCAGCTTTTCTGTGGGTGTGGATAGGGTTAATGCCTCAATGATACTCATCAACCCCGTTTTCCGTCTGGCCTCCTCCTCCATGTCGTGGCTGCTACCAAGAAGATAAAGACTGTGGAACACGTTATAGCCGTTGTGTTTAAATGTATTAAAATAAAAAGAAGCTAAAGGGTTGTTTGTTTGCAGTGTCAGATGGCGGCCATCGAGGAGTTGTTCGGCGACATGAAGGAGTGCGAGCGGCGCTACATGTCCGCGCAGGTGCTGCTGCACTCGCTGGTGCAGCGGCACCCGCTGCATCCGCACCACCGCACCACGCTCTCCAAGTGTACGTACCTGTTACTAGCACCATCAATTATTATAGGCTGATATGATGGTGCACCATTATTATAGGCTGATATGATGGTGCACCATTATTATAGGCTGATATGATGGTGCACCATTATTATAGGCCGATATGATGGTGGACTATTATAGTCCACTGAGCTTAGCGCCTGTCTTCAGCTTGTCGCACTCCACCTGGTATGTCTAGTGCGCGTCACATATAAGTGCCCCCCCTATCTCAATGTATTTGGGACACAATAGTTGTTATTGTTGGAAATTTCAGACTTTGAGTATTATGGAAGGGACCCACAGCGCGTGTATTAAGCTTGTCGCATCCAGCATATTACTAGCTTCATCATCAGCCCATGATACTCCACTGGGCATAGCGCCTGTCTTTAGCTTGTCGCGTCCAAAATCTACCTGTAGTCTTTCGCCAGTTGTCGTCCCACCTGGCCTGGACTAACATGGGCTGATGATGATAGTAATAGCTATCAGTCCATGTCAGTCCACAGGACATAATGAGCGCCATAGCGCCTGTCTTCAGCTTAGCGCATTTAGCATCTGCTTGCAGTCGTAGGCACTACCTGGTCGTAGACCTTCCTTTTACTATACACCGGACAATTTCAAGATACAATGGAAAAATACATACTTATCTTTACTAATATTATAAATAAAGAGATTGTTTGTTTGGATTGAATAGACTCCGAAACTGCAGGACCGATTTTAATTTTTTTTTGGTCATCATTAGAATCTTGCATTATCGCTGTATCTATTATATCGATATAAAATATTTTTAATAAAGTTAGGGATGCGTATGAAAACTTGAATGATTAACCCGATGTATATGTGTGTAAAAATTTTAGTTTTTTAATTAGAGAAGCCGGGGCGAACCGCTAGTTGTTGATATTTGTTTTGAACCGCTAGTTGTTTAAAAGTATTGGCAGTCTGGGATAACCTAGGATCTATCCTAGGTTATCCCAGACTGCCAATACTTTTGTTCTATTTTGTCGCAAACGCAACAATATTTTTATTAATTTGATTTTATAATTTTTTCTAAATATTTGTATTATTTTTACAGACCGAGACGCAGTTCAGAGGCGGCTCAATTGCCTCAAGGGGCCGCGCAAAATTATGGATGTAAAACTTGAGGCCGGGATCTCATAATGCAATAAGAATAGGTTTAAACACAGGTGACGCAGAATGAATAGTGATTTTATTTTGTTCAAAAATATTGAATGACATGAAAAATAATTAGTAACGTGAATGAATAAAAGAATAAGTGAAATAAAAATCATATACAAATAAGCGATAGTTAAAATAAAGATTACCAGAGATTGCAATAGTGAATTATTATATTTTTTTATATTCAGTGCATTGCAAGTGGATTTCTTAGTACATATTTATCATAGATGATGAATAAATACATCGTTTTAGAGCAGATTTTAGTATGTACTTGCTTCAATAAACAACAGTTGAGCTTGTTAGATGTGTGTTGATTTATTTTAAAAACAGTTGTAGGTCATTATTTTGTAATGTTTGAAATTTTAGTATGTAAGCACACATTAACTTAAAAAGGTAGCCCAACAACGGCCCTTCTATTTAATATCTATCTATTCTAATGAACGGAAAGACATTTTTATTTTCCGCTCATGTTGTAGAAAAATAAATACAGAAAAATGTTAAAAAAACTAGTGTAGACACAGTAGATTTTTCCCAAGTATCTTATTCACTTAATCACCAACTTGTAGTGTGTTGTAATGATAAAAGGAAATTAAGTGTGACATCAAAGTGTATCATAATGCTATAGAGATCTCATGTCGACCAATAACAATATGGCATTTTTAGGTTTAAGCTATGATATAGAAAGTATATTCTTGAAAAGCTAAGATGATTGAGTGTTTGTATATACCTAATTAATTTCAAATCATTTTTTATTTTGCCAAAATTGTGATCCTTTCAAGTCCCCACAAAAATATGTTCAATGCTTTACTGAAATAAGAATAAAGACTGTTGTATTATAATATAATTTTGTTTCGTTTTAATAAATAATTATTTTAACATCACAACAATTTGTGTGTATTATTGTGGACTTCCTTAATGCAACAACCTACCTACTGGTTTAGTTTACCTGCTATAACATGATTGTCCTAGAAAGTAGAAGTAAAAAGCAATAAAAAATCTCGTTTAATTAGAAGGTTGTTTGCTTTATTTTGCATCTGTAAAATCATTTACATAATCATACAACCTTATCTTCAAACGCTATTTATGAATTGACAGATTACTAGATTTAATACTGTACAAATACACCAGAACCTTGTTTAAGAAGCTTGTACGGCTTAGATCTGTTTCGGCCGCGCACTGTACTAAACATAATCTTGTCGGGAGGAAACTCTGATGATCCTGTAGTCTCTAGGTGCACATCCAAGCAAGTAAGCAGTTTAGTTATTTGTGTTGAAAGGGTGTGCTGATCTTGTGAGTCCCAGTCAGTGTTGATTACTCTTTCAATGTCACGTATGTCGTCACTAGTGCCGGCGTGGTGAGTTCCATTCCAGTGCAGAGTCAGAGAGAATATAGGTGCTTTCTTGGGATAATCACTTCTAAGTACAACCAATGCTACAAGTTTTGCAGATTGCCTAGTAAATATAGCTCTGTAGAGCATGTCATTGGAATTTACCAAATTTTCAGAGATAAGAAATGCTGTTGATGGTGATTGCAAATACTCCTGCCAGCCAATAGATTGCCATTGGATCAAAGATCCCGATAATCTTATAGGATATGCAGCATCGCGTTTTGAAGGCAAAATTTTTCCAGATTCCAAGTCTTGCAATTCCTTCATCAAAGCTACTCTAGATTTCAACCTTTTCTTGAGTGTCAGGATAAAGTTTTCAACAGTTGTTACACTAAGATCTGGACATGGCTGGATGACTTTGTGAGGTTTTTGGTTATCTACTACAGCTGCCATGAAATCTAAGCCACACATTCTTTGAGCCCAGATATATGGTCTTCCTACTTCTGATATTAACTGGGAGAAGTCTTCAGATATACCTGCTGCTTTCAGCGTAAATGCAGTGGCAGGGTGAGGTGAGTCATTCCCCGTGTCTCCTGGGTATAACTCATTGAGGATGCTGTATCCATTTAGCACATCAGCTGCAGACACACCAGTAACCGGCTTGGCTAATGTTACCGTAAACTTTACAACAACTATTTTCAATTGCATTAGGTATGAAAATATGAGGTTCAGTGCTGTGCCATCTTTTACAATAACTGAAATCTGCACACTCAATGGATGTTTCCTCAATGCTTCTTTTTTCTTGGCCTCTGCCTTCTCTTCCTTAGATATTTTAGCAGTTCTATGATGACGCTTCTTTTTTTCTCTTTGCTCTTCATCATTATTGTCTTGATCTGAATCGGAATCATTTGAGATAACCAAATCGCTGTCTGTATTGTTTGACTGCTCCAGTCTCCTGGCTTCATCATCATCCCCAGAAATGCCTGTGCAATAGAAAAGTACATTAAAAGTGATTTTTTCACTAGTGGTCAATTTTTTTTATCAAAGATATAATCAATACTTCTTAATTTTTAATACTTTGGTTATTTAATTTGTTAAAGAGCTTATTTTGTAAGAAATAAAAGATATTGAACTTAATTGTGTGGTTTGAGGAAATCACTCTCCTCCAAAGCTATCAGAACAGAAACAACTTACAGACAGTAACAGTTTTCGGTCCCAAAACATCTGAATAAGCACTGGCGTTGGCATACAGCAAGAACAATGGTGGGGGCAAAAGGGAGGCAGATCTTGCCTGATCCCTTTTATCATCCAGGCGTAATGCTAAACACTCCTGGAGGGGCTTTGTTGCTTTCAGCACCTCAGTAAGGTGAGGTGACAGAGCGTCTAACCGAGAGCGAGCAGCGGCAATGGCTGCTGCAACTCGTTCTTTGGATGCAACAAGCTCATTGCAAGCCCCAGCAAGCTCGCGCCGTTGACATAACTCCCACTCCAATCTGGCAAGCTGTAGCTGATGCTCATCTTTCTTGGTTGATTCCTGAAAACATTAATTTTTATTATTGTTGAACTGCATCAGAAGATTTTTAAGAATATAATCTGAATCTTTACATACCGGGCGGGATATCTCAGAAGGAGCATTTTCATAGAAATCCTCAAGTGGTACCAACTCTATTTCTTCATCCTTGGATTTAAACTGCAGGCATTTAGTGACTTCTTTATTCAGGTGATCTGCTTCATACAATAGGTTTTGCAAAAGCAAGTGTGTAGAGTCCACTCTCTGTTTTTCCTTGTGTAGAGCATCGCGCCCAGCTCTTGTGCGCACTTTCTCTAATCGATTCAGCTTTTTCAGAGCAACAATACTCAAAGAAGCTTCAATTCTTTTTGATTTTATTATTTCTTTAGCCTGAAATAAGTATGTATTCAAATATAAATAAAAGATAATTTTTGAGATTTGTACTCCGTAATTGAGCTTAGAATTCAAAATACAAATCCATACAAAAGAAAAGTAAATGTACACACTTGGAGTAAATGAAATGAATTAATTTATTTTATTTGGGACACACATTTACTAATTAATAACTCAACCAAAAACTATTAAAATAACGCTAAAAAACTTTGATATTAGACATTATATATAATTTTTATTAGTATACAAAGCACACACATATAAAGTTGGTACAAGAATAATATTCTTAAATGAAATAAAACATAGGATTTATCCAGGCAAACACAGAGACTACTTAGGTATGCACTAGCTAGCTTAAAACAAAAATACAGATAAAAAGTGGGCACTCAGCAGCTTATTAGGAGGCAGGTAGATTAGAGTGAATGTACAAAGGTAGGTAAATAAATAAATAAAATAGATATATAAATAAATGAATTGAATATATAAATAAATAAATGAATTGAATAGTAGGTATGTTGGGTCTTGGCTTAATGTAGTGCTTTAATAAATATAGCAGTATTATTCTGAAAAGGTGGTGGTTATCAACCTAAAGCTTCAGACTCAGTGTAAACAATGTTTTTGGATAAGCAATAGCACTCAAGATGGCAATAATGGATAAGATTTTTTACCATTATTGCCATCTTGCCATATGCCTCTCTATAGGTAAGGTAAAGAAATCATAACTGTTGACATACTCACAAAATTTGTGTGTAAAATACAAGAAAATAATTTTAGGTTAACTTCTGTGGGATAATTATCTTTTCAACAAATCACTCAAGATAAATCGAGTATAGAGAATAAGCAATGTTAGGGATTTAGTCTAGAAGTTACATAGTTACCTCCTCTGTGCCCTTAGATTTAAGTTCTGCTATTTCGGATAGGATCTGTCGGATATCCTGGCACAGCTTTTTAAAAAGAACAGCATCTTTTTCTGCTGGTCGAAGTTGAGCTTCTGTCTCCTCAAAATCAACAACACGCTGAAACAGGAAAATACATTACATTGGATGAATTTGGATGTAAGCATACGGACCGTTTCAATGAAAAGTTGATGCAAACTAACCTTGTAAACATCAACTGGAGTTTGTTTGGAATTATCTGTTGTTGTTGAACTGGTATTCAATTTACGTCGTTTTTTCGTGGTAACTTCCTCTTTTCCCATGGTGGTGGTATTGATTACAGTAACTAAACTAACCGCCTAAATGTTAACAATAGCTTTTTCTTGGTTCTTTGCCGGAAAAACAAAACAAGCCACAACCACAATCAACCCAACTCAACCAAAACGAGCAAAAACAATTTTTTTGACTTTATTTCTTTGTTATGGCAATATTTGTTCACTTTGCCAGTTTTCTGCCAGTGTCTGTCTAGTTTATGAAAACATAGTCATGGAATCATGATCATCATCAGTCTATATGAGTCATAGCTGGACATAGGAGTCCCATAATGGGCGCTATAGTCATGGATGGAATGAGACAAGTAAAGTTTAAAAAACATCGAAGATTTACTTAAAAGATACGAGGTATTATTTAAGTGACGACACTGACGACACGACGACGACGACGGGACGTAGAAACTGGAAAAAAAATAGGGGTACCCGAGTCTCAGACGAAGGACTTTAGAAGGTTTCCTACCTGCATTTGACATCGTAGAGTTGACTCAACTGATGACATGTGTTAAAAAAAAACATGATTAATCAGCTGCGCAAAATGTCATGTCTGTCAATTTCAAAAAATAAGAATCCTATTTTTCCCAAAACCAAAATATTTGAATTCGACGTAACCAGCCCAAAATTTAAGTTTTTTCATAGTTTTTATCTAACAAGTTGAAGAATGAACCGCGCCAGACTTAATTCTTTGCTCTCACGTGTTCCATCTATCAAGTTCAAAAAAGGAGGTATTGCAAATGTTGGGGGTCCAGCCGTGAGCGGAGCGACTGGTGGATCACAAGGCGGAGGAGCTGTACGTGCTCATCATTATATAATTGCTATTAAGTCCCGGAGCTCCTGGGTTATTAATGACCATGTTCTTCTTTGCAGGCTACTCAACCAACTGTCACTATGAGCACTATACCTGACTCCGCATTGCCGGCGCGCTACCGAAGGACACCACTTTCAGAAGAAGAAATCGCTGCTATCAATGGAGGCGGAATAGTTTAGTCTCAAAGATTTTGCTTACAATGAAGGCACTTTTGTAACCTAGATTTAGTATGCCTTATACACCTTCAAATTGGTAGGTGTTGATTATAGTGTGTTAATTTGTGTCCATAAAGAAAATGATATAAATGAGATAGAAAATAATTGAGTGGTTCTCAGATTATAAAGTACCTAGTCACAATGGAATATTAAATATTTTTTTTTATTGCTTTCAGAAAGAAAAGGTTGCAAAGTTCAAAAAAGAAAAAACACAAGCTAAGCCTCAAATGTTAGGGTCACTTAAAATACCTAAAGGAATACTTATAAAGTCTCCAGGTGGTAAAGGAGAAGTTGTATCTTTAAATGTTACTTTGCAAAGAGGAATGTGAAGTAAATAGAAGTTAAACACTAAATGGCCCACAGACTCACAATAGACATACATATTCAGAAACTGAATTAAAACAAAATAATAAATACAGCAATATCTGCCATGACAACTTTTATTTACTAAATATGGTAGATAATAAAAAACTCAGTTCATTATTTTGGACTGTAATCCATATAAAGAATATAAATTATGTATAGTAAAGAGGCAATTAGAAATAACCTAATAATATCTAATATTGAGTTTTTCACTCGAGATGGCCCACACCTGTGCAGCCGCCCCATTGTAGGCGACATCACTGTTGTGATCAAACTTTATAACTCCAAACTTCCGAAACTTACTTTTCCATGCAGGTTTTTCGTGAGCATGCAGTAAAGCTTGTACTACTGCTTGTTTTATGGTATCTAAAAAATACATAATATTAATTTTCTGGATATTTCTCACAGCATCATCAAGCCAAAAGTATGAAATTGCAGAGCTTTATGATTCTGGTCAATAATTTAAGAAAGTTATGATTTTGTATTATGGTAAAGTTAAGACAAGTAGTTATGTACTTTTTACTCACCGGATAACTTAGCATTACATACAATGGGGTAAGGGGGTAGCCTCCCCAATGTTTCCAGTGTTATAATTTCTTTGCCACCATCATACATGTACTTTTTTGAATAAAGTAGCGTAGTGGAATCCACTGCAGCCCAATCAGCCTGTTTGGATAAAACCATTTGAGCGGATGCCAAATGTGACCCAGATCCTAAAACAGACAAATATTATGTTATGTTTAAAAGTTTTGTACAATGACATCCAAACAAGATATGACTATAAATACATACTTAATCGAGATCCAAAGAAAGACGCATTTTCGCCTTTTGCTTTTAACGTTTGCAACACTATTTTACTTCCACTTATAGATTCTTCATCACTGTAAGCAAAGTTACAGCCGCGCAAGTCCAACAGGGTATTCACGTTGTGGGCCCTGTAAGCGAACGAATATTTTGATAAAACAGTCTATTTAGTTGTAGACTAATAGAATTGCTCATTGTTATCATAAGTCAATGACATGACTGATAATATTTTTATCTCTGTCTATTTGCTTTAGTAGTCTTGGATGTTCTGTTATTAAATTATGGACCTTACTTCTTCAACATCAACATCAACATCACCAGCCTATAATAGTCCACTGCTGGACATAGGCCTCCCCTAATGAGCGCCATAGATGGCATCATAATTTTAATCAAAATCATAACCTTACTTCTTATCGCTGTGTATAATAATATCGGAAAAATATCCCGGAGTGTTTTCCACGTTCATTTGATGCGCGAAAACTGGCGTAACTGGTAATAATTCTAATTCAGGGATTTTCTTTTCTCGAATATTCATATAGGCTGCAGCAGACATAAACGCTGGAATAAATAAAATCTGTTAATATCGTCACACAAATACCCAACATACCTACTTAGTGTCTGTAACGGCGCGGCGCAACCTGAGCCTGGGAGACCCACCATAATCTGCTCAGTAGTAGTACGCTATATTTATTAATAAATTGCATTCATCCGTTGTTCCTTGAACGAAACGTATTCATATACCGTACATTATATTATAAACCTCGATGCCGGTGTAGAACGGTGTGAACGGTGCCGGTGGAGGTGTTAAGCAGGAATCCATCCTTAATTCGTAGTAGGAACTTATGTTAAGATGTTCCGCCGCTTAACTTACCCAAGTCCACTTTGTTGGTCGAAAAAGGATCAGGGCGGTCCGGAAACGGCCCCGGCGTACGACTCTCATATTGCAGAGTGGTGTCGCAATTCAGCTCGTCCTCTAGTACCTCTAGGATTAATTCGTACAATTGAACTGGATGGGAAGGACACATGTAGGTAACCACGCGTAACTCCGGCTTTGATTGAGACATTTTATTGGCGTTAATGTGCCCGTGTTATGCACAGCGCGACTGAGATCTTTATGCAAGGCTTACAATAACTGTAATTGTTTTATTTGTTGTTAATCAAGTAATGAGGTGTATTTATTTCTTTGATTATATAAAGATTTATTTATCTTGGGGATGCGCGATAAACATTCACGCTGCGGTCATGAGCCAACCGGTTTCTGTAAGTCCGACGTGAGTGACCGCGTCACTTTGCACGCGATTCAAGCGTGTTTCTGTTTACAAATTACGTCATGCTCCATTTGCCCTATGGGTGAGTTAATTTTTAGATTATCTCAGTGTGTGAATTATTTTTCTCTTTTGTACTTCTTTTTAACAACGTATTAACCAGTTTGTAACCACTACCTAATATAATAAAACACATTAGATTAAATCTAAGTTTTTTAAAACTACCTTCTTGATAAAATAATTATTAAGCATCTACAATAGTTAAGTACCTTCATTAGCCTTAGTGAGAGAAAATAAACTTTTTATTTATTAATTATTTTTAATGAATACATATCCCAATAAATAAGAACATAGGCATTACCTATTATGATTTACAATGCACACAGCATCTAGACCCAAATTAAGTACCTAGGTACATATAGCTTGTGCTGTTTACCAAATGCATCACATTACAAAGATTATTTTTGGTACTTTTACTTATAGAATTTTAAATAACCTGAACATAAAAGTAACTGCACATTCGTAAATTCATCTCGTGGCGGGAATCGAACGCGTCCTAAGGCGAATCCTAAGTCGTCGAACAAAAATAAACCACTCACAATTCATACGAACCTATCAGCAGGGTAGAAAGAAGAAGGGTAACGAGCACCACTTTTCAATTTATTTTTCCTAACAACTGACTAGATCAAATAAGGTTGGTCGATATGACGGTTGATGGAGCAGGTAATCAACAAAACAGGTTTAACTTTATGTTAATTTAATGGTGATTAACAACATCTGATCACAAATAAAATAAAGTATGCTTAGTTTTAAATAAATATACCATACATTCAACACGTACACTACACTGATAACTTTGGTACTGGATCAACCAGCACTGCCCTACATTGTTACATAATGCGTTGAGGGTAGCGATTCGCATTAGGTTTGATAAGTCAACTGTAGTTTAGACGGGGCTGCGGAAGTTCTTTCCAGCGTACTTGGCGGCAGCTCCCAACTCCTCCTCGATGCGAAGAATCTGGTTGTATTTCGCGAGGCGCTCCGAGCGGCAAGGAGCACCAGTCTTGATCTGTCCGGTGGAAAGGCCCACGACCAGATCAGCGATGAATGTATCTTCGGTCTCTCCAGACCTGGAGAAAGAGATACCGTGAAAAACAATCAGGGATATTAGTAGCTTTATTTTTACAGCCAAGAACAGAAGTGGCTACCAAATAGCTGATGAATAATTAGTTGTTGATGAGTTGAGAAGTTAGTCAAACGCCAATCAGACGGTGTATGGTCACATATCGCAAAAAAACTTCAAAATAAATTTAATTATCATAACAAGTTCAATGATAACAGAAGTTAAGCGCGGTAAGTACTTGAATGAGTGACCGCGAAATGTTGACGTTGGGATTAATATTCTGTTTTCAGAATTTTATAGCGAAATTATACCAAGTATGGTACGGAACCCTTAGTAATGCGAGTTCTGAAAAAACTCGTTCGGAATAGTTTTTTTTGTATTTCCTGTATTCTAATATACTACAAGTTAGCAGAAACTACTTTTACAACCATTATAAACTGTTGGCTATGAAGTCTGCTATGATCCCATTAAAAACTTATTAAGCTTATGCCTGCATCTACATACGCGTTGATTAAATGAAATAAAAACAAGCCAATTTTTAAATGCCCGTGCGAAGCCGGGGCGGACCGCTAGTACAATATATTACAAATATAACATTTTAATTTTGTCTTTTTTTAGACAATGTAAATCTTTTATTGGCCGTCAGATAATTAAGTTATGAACTGTTTAGAATAAGGGCTGTTGAATTTGTTAAAACAATAAATAAATAATATACCTGTGGGAGACCATGGTTCCCCAACCGTTCTTCTTGGCCAGCAGGTGAGCGTCAATGGACTCTGTGACGGAGCCGATCTGGTTGACCTTCAGCAGGAGACAGTTGCAGGCCTTCTTTTCCACGGCGGTTGCGATGCGTTTGGGGTTGGTCACCTAAATCAAGCAAAAATTTTACTGAAGAGAAATCAATAATAAATAATTTCTTTTTTATAATAATTATCGGTATGAAATTTGACTTTTTAAGTGCTTATTTTGTAAGCCTAAGAAATAAAGTTTTTGATCTGAATGTAAAGAAATTAAATATTCTAAGAATAATCGACAAACGGAAGCAACAACGACGTAGGGGAAAATAAAAGAAAAGGTACGCCATAAATACCCTATAAATATTCTTTAATATGTCAGCAAATCGTGAGAGTTTGAAAAAAAATATTATTAAAAGTTATTGGTTTATTGATTGAAGACCATCTAGGTCCTAGATGGTCTTCATGTTCCACACTATAAAAATAAAGAACTTTGAATTCAATATTGTAGAATTCTATTGAAATTAGAAACGTGTTTATCGCGTTAGTCTTCTATTTATTACAGTGTCTATCTGTAGGTATGTATAGTGATCATGAATATCTGTGTTTATTTTTGGCGTCGACCCAATTTCATTTTGAAATCGACTTTCACGTAATGATCCAGTGTTCAGTGAGTCGATAGTTTCATCTTGACAATAGGATGTTCCATAATGGTATAAGGTAAAAAAGACAGTGGAGTTAACAAACAAAAACTCATTTTCTTGACATAGTGTTTTACATGTAATTAGGGTCGCATAGCTGATACAAAAACCTTCCTCTTGAATCACTCAATCTATTTAAAAACCGCATCAAAATCCGTTGCGTCCTTTTAAAGATTTAAGCATACATAGAACATTTAGTCACACAGACAGATAGGCAGTGGGAAGTGACTTTGTTTTATACTATGAGATTATATATTATTTGTTTTGTTAGCAATATTTATAGTTGGAGGAGGTACTTTTCATGTGAGAATCTAGTCAACGATAACTATTGCAGTTGGAACTGTTGGAAGCTACTAAACAATAACTATTGACTCCCGGAAATCAAGGCTCTGACCACTAGTAATGTTTTAGTTTCATCAAATTGACGTAGATATTGGTAATTTTACCGTAAGATCATCTCCAACAATCTGGATAGGAGTCTTCGCGGTGAGAGTGCTCCACGCCGCCCAGTCGTCCTGGTCGAAGGGATCCTCGATGGAAACCATGGGGAAGTCCTTGATGAACTCCAAGTAAAGGTCTCCCAGCTTGTCCGATGACAGGTAGTCGGCGGGGTTGGATTCGGGGTTCTTGAAGTCAAGGTCATAGGTCTCCTTCTTGTAGAATTCTGAGGCAGCTACGTCCATGCCAATTTCAATCTAAAATTTTTATCAAATGTTGGTTAGTGATTTGTAAAATGTGGCAGGCTACTATTACTACTTTGTGTCGTAGCAGGCGAAGGTCCTCCTAAATAACAGAAAGTCGCAGCTTCGATTCAGAAAAAAGTTTGTATCAAAAACATTTTTTTTAGGTAATGTAGTCATGTATAAGAACTAACCTACCGCAATTTTGCATACAAAGTGTTGGAATGTTATCCTATTTATAATTACTACTTTTTAAAGTTATACTAATTACCTATTTGTAAATTTTTTAGTTTGCAAGTACTTTATTATAGTTTTAAGTTTTATATAAGATGGCATACTTCATAAAGTTACTATATAAGGGTTGCATTTATGTTTACCTTGCCAGTGTATCCAGCCTGCTGGATGGCATCCTGAATGAGGAACAAGGCATCCTTGTTGTTGAGGATGTTGGGAGCAAAGCCACCCTCGTCTCCTACTGCGGTAGAGTCCAGACCGAACTTCTTCTTGATGATGTTCTTGAGGTAATGGTAGACCTCTGAACCCATACGCATCGCTTCGCTGAAGGATGTGGCACCTGGAGAAAACAATCATTCAATTTTTAACATTTATACACTATATGAGACATCATCAGAAGGCAGAGCACCCAGAATGCTGCATTTGTTTGTACTTTAGCCTTAAATAAACTTTGGTTTGCAGTCGAGTCAATTGTTTATTCTAAATACGTTGTAATTTTTTTCTATTCCCTATTTGTAATTTTCTTTGTAAAAAGAAAATTTATGGTTTATAAAAATGTTTGTTTTATTTACCTGTGGGCAAAATCATGAATTCCTGCATAGCAAGCTTGTTGCCGGCATGAGAGCCTCCGTTGATGACATTGAAGGCAGGTACAGGTAGGATGATGTTGCTGTTGCCGGCCAAATCAGCCAGGTGCTTGTACAGGGGGACTCCCTTCTTGGCAGCTCCAGCCTTGGCCACAGCGAGTGACACTCCAAGAATGGCATTGGCACCAAACTTGGACTTGTTCTCAGTACCATCCAAGTTGATCATGAATTGATCAATCTGGAAAGTTTATATTGTTCTTAGTAACTATTGGAATATAGAAACAGTTTTAGTGAAACTATGGACCATATAAAAAATACCAATAAGTGAAAATATTTATCTAATAGGAAGTGAAGTCTAATAGACATCTAGTAGATGCCTTTATCCAAATTTACCTGCTTCTGCTCTGTGACTTCAATGTTTTGCTTGATTAATTCAGGAGCAATGATATCATTGATGTTCTTGATAGCAGTAAGGACTCCCTTGCCATGGTACTCTCCTTTCACATTGTCCCTGAGCTCCAGAGCCTCGTGGACACCAGTGGAGGCTCCCGAGGGCACAGCAGCACGGAATAGACCGAGTTCTGTCACCTGGTACGGTAGAAGATAAAATGAGTATTTTAAATAAATGCTTTATGTTTTATGGCTATTAAATTTCCAAATATGAATATTTTACATACCAGGTCGACCTCCACAGTGGGGTTACCGCGGGAGTCAAAAATTTGACGAGCTTTGATGGACTTGATAGGCATTTTGCTGAAAAGAAAACACCAATTATTAGATGTATAATTACCTTAAAAAAAAAGTACTAAAATAAATTTGCGGTTGCCGGTGATCCGGCGCGATCCTTCTCAGTAAAAGGTCAAGTGGAGGTTGAATGCAATTATCGACCGCCTTATGCACCCATGCAAACAAATATGTAACAGCACGTCTACTACAATTGATATTACGGTTTTACATAATCAAAACATAAGACGATCAATATTTTTGGTTGCAAAAGGTTTTCACAAAATTGTAGAATGTTTAATCTTTAAATTAACTGTTTGTGATATTAAATAGCGTAGAATACTGACTGTTTTAAATTATTTTCTTACCAATTTCTAAAATAACTCAGCACTTTCACAATATCTGCAAAATGCACAATTTCAGCAACAAGACAGAACAAGAAAGAAGGCGGAAAGATCTTGCGAGGTCAGTCAGGGATTTGACCTTCTCAAGGTGAACCTGAACACAGCAAAGTACGAAAACCGGAGCTTTCCGTAACAAATTTTATGGTAGATAGATTATAGTACGTTTTCTACGGCGCGGCGCGCATACAGGCGCGCGTTACGTTACGAGCGAGCGACAGCACATGACATGATATAATTTTTTTTATTCTTCGTCTAGGAATTAAAAACCTCTAGTTCTATTTCTGCCAGTATTTGAAATGGTAAAAAACCATCCAAAACAATTTACGTACACTTTGCCATGCATAGCTAACAAAAAAGTCGAATTAACCAGACACATAATTGCCTTAACAAAGAAGTCAAGTCAATGCATCCAACAGACAGAAGAAGTTGAATAATACAACATTCAACTTCTTTAGTTTATGGTACGTCAAGTTAAAAAAAAACAACAAATTGTTTCTTTCTGCAACGAACAAAATAAAGAACATTCATTTCATCCATTTTACAATTTACTTCTTATTGGTTTATAATAAAATACACGAGACAAAATGGGTGATTCTGATTTGAAAAAAGAAAAAGAAGAAAAGGTCATTGTCAAAGTGAAGAATGCGACCGATCTACAAAGGTTGAAACTGGAAAAACTAATGAAGAACCCAGTAAGTCTGGTTGGAGTGGAGTTTACGGGACGCAGGACTTAGAAAATTTTCGACGAATTTTTTTATGTATATATAACATGTATTTTTTTTTATGGCTACGTAAAGAGGGTCACTAGGGGTGCAACTTTAGTTCAGGTGATCTACCCCAAAGTTCAATGACCTCGGCGCTAGAGGTCAAAGTATGTCGTTCAGTTTAAAGGCGAAAAAGACTTAGAAAATTTTCGACATGTATTTTTTTTTATATATATATAACATATATTTTTTCTTATGCCATCGTAAAGAGGGTCACTAGGGGTGCAACTTTGGTTCAGCTGATTGACCCCAAAGTTCAATGACCTCGGCGCTAGAGATCAAACTGTGTCCGATACAGATACCGATACAGAGCATTCCGATAAGAGTTGATTAGGTTCAATTTGAGTGGCGGATCCGATACAGAGTACCCCGACTCCACGTGGTCTTGTGCGTGGCGCCCCTAGAGTGTATATAATAAGCCGGAGGCGCGAAGGGAGTGCAGCCTCCGCCAGCCGTAACAAGAGACAGGCACCGCGCGAGCCACAGCGGCTGAGGCTGGTCGCCGAAGGCGACCAAAAAGCCGAAGCTGCGGAGGTGAGCAGTGGTGCCTGTCCCTTGTTACGCAATGGCGGAGAGGCTGCACTTCCCGCAGCGCCGGAGCTATCGCGATCCTGAAACTTTCCGGCATCGACTCCAGCAAAAACCAACGTTTTTACAAAAAAGGTCAGTGACCTTGACCTCAAAGGTCACTGACTTTGTGTTCGAAAATTATTAATTTAACATTCCGGCATCGACTCCAGCAAAAACCAACGATTTTACAAAAAAGGTCAGCGACCTTGACCTCAAAGGTCACTCACATGTGCTCGAAAATGATTAATTTAACTTTCCGGTATCGACTCCAGCGAAAACCATCGTTTTTACAAAAAAAGTTCAGTGACCTTGAGGTTAATGACTCAAGGTCACTTATCTAAGGTGCATTGAACCTTAGGTCAAAGGTCAATGACCTTGACCTTGAAAAAAAAAACATAAATTTTTTGCGTCCCGTAAACTCCACAGTGACCGTAAGTCTTTCTTCAACCTATTCCGTTCCACTGCTGGGCAAAGAACGTTTTCATTTTTCAATCATCGCGTCCTTTTGCGGTCCTCACTACTCAGTGTTAAATGCGACGAGATCATCCCGTCATGCCCGCCCTTTTACTCGGCCTACCTCGACTTCTAGCGGGCGGTTGGTTTAGGTCCGTCGTCCGTTATTATTTTGATAAATATATTTTGCTGTTAATGCAATTTTTGTTGCAGGAAAAACCTATAATTATTCCAGATCGTCCTAAAGACAAGGCTCTATCGGCGGCTCCAGATTTTGTCCGCAATGTTATGGGATCCAGTGCCGGTGCTGGGTCTGGGGAGTTTCATGTTTACCGCCATTTGAGAAGGAAAGAGTATGCGAGGCAGAAGTTCATAACAGAAAAAAGTGAAAAGGTAATTAAACCTCCCCAATTCTTTAAAACAAAGCATACTGTAAAGAAATCTTTGCACCTCGATGTCCATAATCTACTAATTCAATCATTTTGATCATCAGGAAAAACTGGATGAAGAATATCACAGTAAAATAGAACAAAACAAAAAGCTTGCAGCAGAAAAAACAGCTAAGAAGAGAGCAAAGAGATTGAAAAAGAAGAAATTAGCTAAATTGAAAGGGAAAAAACCTAAAGTAGATAATAAGGCCAACATATCAGAATCTGATAGTAGTGAGGAAGAGGATGAAGATATAGAAGTTAAGACACAAACTGAACACGAAGATCCAAGCAAAATTGATAAGGAACCGCAACCTGAAGCACACAATTTGGCTGAAAAAGTAACAGAAGTCTCTGGACAAAATACTAATGCACAAAAATCAACAGGTAATAGCCCTGAAAATGATGCATCATGTGATAATGATATAGCAGAGACTAAAACTTGACTGAAAGTGTAACTTGCCATTCAAATTTTCTATATAAGAGTCATTAAATAAGTATCTGTTTTGAACCTGTTTACCTTCTTCAACCTGTCCCAATTTCGAAATAGATCAAGATGCTTATTCCAGGACTGTTTCCTTCAAGTATATTAATCTTAAGTTTTTTAAGTGGTTTCACTTTAAAGATGTTTGATTTTTTTTAACGATAAAATAAAACCTAATGCACACTTGAGCAATAATGATTACCAGCCAGTTGAATATGTTATTAACCAAGAAAGCCCAAGGTAAGTCCTCAAGCCTCAGTTCAGACACGGCTGGCACTAGGTTTGTAACAGCGAAATAGTGTTACGTATTCAGACAGCAGTTGGCGGGACCCGTACGGTTATGTCTGAACGACTACGACAATACAATAATTATAATTAAGACTCGAGTGGTTCCTGCTTGTCTGAACCCGCTCAAAAAATCATGCAATGTTAATAAAAAACATTTCATAGTAGCATAATAGTAAATATATTTAGAAACTGACATACAATACATTATTGTTAACTATATCTAAGAGCCTACACAACTGGAGCCATGATGCTATCCTCATTCTTCTTGAGTATGACGAAGCCTTCCATGACCGGCGACAGAGGAAGGTACTCATCGGTCGCGAGTTCCGCGCGCTCGCCAAACGAGAGGAGAACGGGTGTGGTGTGTGTGTGCGAACCGGCGATTGTTTTCGGGGTTCCAGCTTTACCGATGACGTCAACAGCCTGTAAGATGTTTATTATTATCATCATCGGCCCATATTAATCCACATCTGGATATAGGCCTAATGAGCGCCATAGCGCCCTGTCTATCAAATCAAATCAAATTCTTTATTCGCAAACATGGGTCTATTATTATCATAGAATTGTAGAACTAAACTGTGATAACCAAACTGATATGAAACAATTTTTTTTTATTGGGACCACTAAATTACAAAGTTTTGAGCAGTTCTGCCTGCTGTTTTAGTAATAACAACTGTTGTAAAGGCAGCGTCATCCCCATTGCAGAGTACAAACCTAGTTTTAAGTTCTTAGAAAAATAATAATAATTACTAGAACATAAACTCTTAGTAAAAACACGAAGTCTAGACAGTGTATTGGCAGTATGTTTAATAGCTTAGGCTTCCCCTTGATCCCACAACGTATTCCGATCCTGAGCCAGTTGGACCCACCCCACCCTCAATTATCATAAGTGTCCTTATTGAACGAATGTGTAAAGAAATAATTTTCATACAGCTAATTCTAATAAAGCTGCAAGCCCACCTGTCCAACGCGTACGCTGACGTTCAAGGGCTGCAGATTCTCGTCAAGTGTGACGAGCCAGCGCGGCTGCATCGCCGTCGCCAGCACGTACAGAAGGTAGTGGGACTTGCCCAGGATAACTGCAACAAACATATAATTATATTACAAGCACTGTCTTATGCTTATAACTAACACAGGCATATTATGTTTAAACGTATTTTTATGTTTATACATAATTTGCCGTGTGGTGTCGGCATAGAATTTCATCACCCCAACTCTTCCCGTAAGTGTCGTAAGGGGCAACTAAAGACACACCGGGGTGTGGGCAGCAGCGCCCTCTGCAGAACAACTCTACAGAACTGCGATCCGCTACCCGCATGCCCAACGCAGGGATTATAGGCAATAACCCCTAAATGATTAGTAATGCCATCTATGGCGCTCGTTAGGGGAGGCCTATGTTCAGCAGTGGACTTATTATAGGCTGATGAGGATGTATTTTTGCTAAATTTGAAACATGGAAGAATCCAAAGAAAAAGAAGTAATGATGTATTTGACACGTTAATTACACAGGATTTCTGTAACGAGTCATCGTAATCCATAACTGGTTATGGGCATCTCCCTTATGACCACCTTTAGGCTTTCCAGCATCAACCAGCAGCTTTTTGAGACGAATAACTCACGGGACGTCAATAACATTAAATAAATAATGTTGGACAATCCACACAGCACCATATAGCCGCAAGCTAAGCAGAGCTTTATTTATTTATTTATTTAAAAACATTGAAAGATTATTGATAATGAGATATACATACTGTTCTTGCAGTCAAGGAACGCAGTAAGCACAACCAAGAGTCCCGCGAGCGCCGGCTGCGAGACCAGACGACGGTCGCTGTGCGCGGGGCACAGTGTGATAGTGCCTTTACCGGCGTGGCACAGCCCTTGTGCGAGGCGCACCATGAATAGGTGGACGGGAGACTTGCCGTGGTATAGGGCGAGGGCGCGGAGCATTGTGGCTAATCTGTAAAAATAAATTTATTAGACCATTCATTCATTCGGCTACAGAGCTGCGATGAATAGTCTCATAATAAGACAACGGCTACACAGATTTTCAATAAAAAAAATCATAGAGTATTTATAATTAATAGTGATGAACTTTCCACCAAGTATCATCTAACACCAAGCTAAGCATATAATAATAACCTGAACAAATATTTGCAGATTGTACAAGCATTTATCCCGAGGCGGGAATCGAACCCGAAACTTCCTGCGTTGACCTTTGCCCCCTGTGCCACAAAGGTCGTTTTGACATTACAAAGATCGATAATTTTTTATTACACATAAAAAATACCCCCAAAATTAATATACAGGTATACCTTTCTATGCTAGTACAGGTGTAAACAAGTTTTCTAAATATTAAATAAAAAAAAAGGTTTATCCAATTGCGAGACTCATAATGAGCATAAACAAAGAGAAACCTTCTTCGAACGGAGAAGATTTCTGTTTGTTTGTCTATAGAAAAAAAAGTAATAAAAATTGAGGTCATAATACCTGGCATTGTTAGTTCCAGCACCGACGAGCCCCATAGCGAATATAGCGTTGTAGGCGACATCATTGTCCGAGTCGTGCGAGTATTTGTTTAGCACGTCGATCACAGACAGCTGCGGGTTCGAGATGGAGCAGAGGGCGATCGCTAGTGGCACCGCGCGCCGCACTGCTGGCTCGCCGTAACGACCCTGCAGACATTATTCATTATAGTTATATATACAGGATTATAGGTAGATGATCAATAACCTCTTAAAGGCGACTTGGTAGATCAAAACTTCAACCTTTGTTATACGACTTTGTCTAATTCAATGATTTTATTTCCATACTTACCTACTTTATTGTCTAACTTTACACTATTTTCTGTTTGTTTTTTGTTTTGTGCTGTCTACGTAACTATTATGTATCATCGCCCTTCTCCTCGCCTCGTGCGATGGCGTTGGATTCGAGCGTGGCCAAAACTTGCCTGACATAAGTTTTTTATTGGCGTAACTATCTCACCAGTTGTCCTAATATCCTGGTGCACATCTCGGCCCCTGTCTCCTCGCCTAGCACTATGGTGGCAACTCCAAGCGTGGTCACCGCTTGTACTGACAACAGTTTTTTACTGGCGTAACTATCTTACCAGTTGTCCAAATATCCGTGTGCACATCTCGGCCCCCGTCTCCTCGCCTAGCGCTATGACGGCAACTCCAAGCGTGGCCACCGCTTGCACGGAAGATAGCTCCTTGTTGGCGTCTTTTTCCTTTTCCTTCTCTTTGCTCTTGCTGTCCTTTGACTTGCCTGTAAAATTTAATCAATGTAAACAAATAAATTTCTCAACTTTATAGAACCCCTGATTATATTACATTGAGCCTGATTTTAGAATTCAATAACTCTATTTCTTTAGCCTTAAATAAGCATTAGAAAAGTCTAATTTTTTGGCCATTTTGGCGATTCCATATTTTCATGTAGTTCTTGCATATATTGAGCGTAGATTTTCAGTTTCATAGTTACTACTCCCTGACAAATCTTCATCATCAAAATTATACTATCTGTTGGCATAACCTCGTTTGTTTCCCCACGCCCAGCTCAGCACAAAAGTGCAGGTTGTGGGAACTTTTCTTATCGTCTTGCAGGTTCTAGGGACTTACTTTTGTTCTTATCGTCTTGCAGGTTGTAGGGACTTATTTTTGTTCTTATCGTCTTGCAGGTTACAGGGACTTACTTTTGTTCTTATCGTCTTGCAGGTTGTAGGGACTTACTTTTGTTCTTATCGTCTTGCAGGTTGTAGGGACTTACTTTTGTTCTTATCGTCTTGCAGGTTATAGGGACTTACTTTTGTTCTTATCGTCTTGCAGGTTGTAGGGACTTACTTTTGTTCTTATCGTCTTGCAGGTTATAGGGACTTACTTTTGTTCTTATCGTCTTGCAGGTTATAGGGACTTACTTTTGTTCTTATCGTCTTGCAGGTTGTAGGGACTTACTTTTGTTCTTATCGTCTTGCAGGTTATAGGGACTTACTTTTGTTCTTATCGTCTTGCAGGTTGTAGGGACTTACTTTTGTTCTTATCGTCTTGCAGGTTATAGGGACTTACTTTTGTTCTTATCGTCTTGCAGGTTATAGGGACTTACTTTTGTTCTTATCGTCTTGCAGGTTATAGGGACTTACTTTTGTTCTTATCGTCTTGCAGGTTATAGGGACTTACCTTTGTTCTTATCGTCTTGCAGGTTATAGGGACTTACCTTTGTTCTTATCGTCTTGCAGGTTATAGGAACTTACTTTTGTTCTTATCGTCTTGCAGGTTATAGGCACTTACTTTTGTTCTTATCGTCTTTGGAGCTGCCGGGCGTGGCACCGGCGGCGGCGGCGGCGGCGGCGGTGGCGGCGCTCAAGCTCGCGTTAGCGGCCTCTTTGGCGTCCTTCTTATCTGTCTTCTTGAAGGCTGTGTCTTCAGTTGAAGACTGCTCGTTCTGTATATAATATCGCTTATTATTACAAATTAAAAAAAACCTTTCACAACAATAACTACAGAAAGAATGAATCATCAAAAATTAAATTACAAAAAATATTATGATATTAAAACGTACAATAATAAGCGGCCTTATTGCTCAAAGAAATTTTGCCCAGGCGAAAAATAGTAGGTACTTATTTTTCTCGCTGTTGGTTAACATCATCATCAGCCTATGTAAGTCCACAGCTGTAGGGCAAGCATGGGCTTTCTTGTCTAAGGTAGAATAGAGAAAAATTACGTCACTTTGTCATCAAATGCATAATTTATTTGAAATTAATTTCTTCTACTTCAATAATGTACGGAATGTATGGCGATGCGATGTCATTATTGTCTATTCTACGGTAGAATAGACACGCACGGCGATTGTTCTCTAGGGTAGAATTTCTACCCTAGAGAACAATCGCCGTGCTTGGCCTACTGGACATAGCACTCCTATAATGAGCGTCTAAGCATATTGTTTAACTAATTTATGCTAATTCAATATACGTACATCAGTTTCATAATGCTTGGAGCAAATATGCAGCATCTGTTGCACGACGAGCACGTCGCCGGTGCCTGCGTACGCGCACATAGACAGCGTGGTCTGGCAGAGGGACTGTTGCGGCTCCGGCAGGACTTCTAACGCGGCCATCGTCGCTTCCGTCTTCTCTTTGCAGCCTGGTGGTAACATGGAGATATCACTACATAGTCAAAATCAAATCAAAATCAAAGTGCTTTATTTCCTTTAGACCTTACATAACTTTTGGACACGTCACAAAATACAAGTTGCTTAAATAATAAAAATGGGAAATAAAGTGATCACTTTGATTCATTGTTCACTTCAATCTTTTTAAGGTAAAGTAAAGAAGCGAACAAGAAACCTTTACCTTGTTAGCTTGTTAGTTTTCGAGTTGGAGCAATATAAAACAAAAGTCGCTTCTTGCTGTCTTTCGGTTTGTCCCTTGCTTGCTTAGATCTTTCAAACTATGCAACAGATTTTGATGCGGTTTTTTTATAGAGTGATTCAAGAGGAAGGTTTTTGTACCAGTAGCGGGTAGTACATTATGAATGTGAACATGGATTAACTATGATCCTCTCAAATTACCACACAAATAATGTTGGTAGTTACCATTCATCAGAGTTTTTATAGTAAACTAGCGGACCGCCCCGTCTTCGCACGGGTATTTAACATAAATATTTTTTGTTGCGGAACCCTAATTTTTTTTAAATATTCTATATCCTTAGTTCATCACGGAAATTTTAGGAATCTAATGGTGAAAGAATTTTTCAAATCGGTCCAGTAGTTTCAGAACCTATTCAAGTCAAACGAAGAAACAATCAAATATTTCCTTATAATAAATAAAATAAATAAATAATGCCGGACAATCCACACAACATCATATTATATATATATAAGTATAGATGACGTTACACTGTCATTCTTCACACACAATGATAAATGGGATGCCTAGACCCTAGACCCAATCTGTAGGAATAGGAATCATGTCAGCAGGCGCATTCTGTAAACTCATTTCGATCCTCACTAAGCTGGATCGGCAGTGACTCACTTGTCAAATAAACATGATTCGTTGTTTATTTGACAAAAAAGCGTTGAAATTGAGTTCGGGTCACTTGAGTGAATTCGAGTTCGAATTTGAGTGTTTACGGAATACGCATGCTGCATGCGTTTGCATCTGAGTTTGTAAAGAATACTATGGAGAAAGAAAACCAGTTTTCTAAATTTTTGGAGTAGAATTATAAATAAATAAATAAATCATTTATTTCAGGCAACATAAGAACAGTTAAGGATGGTAGAGGTGATAGTTACCCAAAAAGCACAATCCAAGACCCAAATGCAGGAACCTGACGTAGGTCGAAGAATGGAGGTCCTTGTTGTCATCGATAAGACGTTGGATGATCGCACATGTTACCTGACAACCACATAATTATTATTTCCTCTTAAATGCGATTTATTTTTTGTTTTTTAACTGTCTTGAGACACGTTTTGTTAATTTTGAATTTGTTAATATGTATTGTAAAATTCTCAATGATGTAAATAATTTAAGTCAAAACAGCAGACGCCCAATCTATATAATTTTACTAATTTTTAACTACCGTCTGCCCGCAGCTTATCGCGCGTTTCTTGGGGGAAAAAATATATTAATTAACCCAGGTCAATTTGGTTTGGCCAAGACTACTAAATTTATCGGGCTGAAATGCCCGATATATTTAGTAGTCTTGGCCAAACATCTTCACAACGGCGCAAACACTTTCACCTAGAATAGTAGTAAATAACATTCATATTAACTTACATCGCCATTGCAGGATCCCACAGCAATAAGTCCGCACGAAATGGCCGCCAGCGCACAAATCTCGGGCGGCGCTGCCGTGTCGCTCAGCACTGGGAGTAGGTGAGACAGGACATCCTCGCGTTGGGTACCCGCGTATGCGATACCCAAGCCTGTTGAGCAAGAAAATAGAGTTCAAATTAGTAATAACAAAATTTATTTATAAACATGTCCATAAAGGCACATCGAATGAAACCTTAGAGTACCGTCGGTCTATTTGACATAAATATTAGAAAGTCTAATTCTATGTGGGGGAACTGAGATCTGCACTGACATCTCGCATGGGAGTGTATTATCCCCCTGCCTAAACAGGCAAACCTAACCTAACCAGCCCAGCTCCTTGAAGTACCGGAGCAGGTCCTATGGTGATTTACAGCTTCGTATCAGATTTTTTCATCAGCTTTTCTGTGGGTTTGGATGGGGCATCAACCCCATCCACACCATGATTTTTTGCAAACTGTAAATAAATCGCGATATGACACATGCTTATATCTAAGTTGCGTTTGAAAGCCGTCAGAGAACTTAACCAAACCCAATATAACTAAATCACGCCAATTGTGTAAAGAAACAATAACATTACTGTACTTACCCAAAACACTTCCAATCCTCAAATTGGAGCTAGAATGCAGCACGTAATCAGACAACAGCGCCAACGCCGGATCACATTCGTTCCTGACTCCGCAGTTGACGAGGCCTAAAGCCAACAGCGCTCCGGCCTTGATGTGTTCGTCCGCGGTGTATAAGTACTTGTCGATAGGCGTGAGACCGCCATCGACGTCCCATAGGTGGATCATTCCGAGGGAAGCGGCTGCTGATAGCATACCTGTGGGAAAATAACAGTTTTTGAGTTTAGATTCTTTAGTCTATAGACTACCTAATAGCATACCTGTAGGAAATAACGGTTTTTGAGTTTATATTCTTTAGTCTATAGACTACCTAATAGCATACCTGTAGGAAATAACGGTTTTTGAGTTTATATTCTTTAGTCTATAGATTACCTATTGTGTTGGATTGAAAATTAAAGATGTTAGTTACTTTAAGCTGAGTCTATTCAAAATTAGACACGAGTAAATAAATTACAATAACGATATTCTATAATCCAAAATATAAGTTAAGGGATATTTTGGTACATCGATTTCCGTAAAAATCTCACCATGATCCTTATTCTTGTACATCCACTTGTTTCCATCCTCAGTGGTGACCAGCTTATCCCGTCCAAAGCCAGCGTTCACAAAGGCGTTGACAAATGTAGCCGATAAGTTCTGTCTGGCTGAGTCTACAGGGTGCTCCGTTAGAAGGGAGGGTCGAAGGGCTGATCCAGCTGATTCTAGCCAGGTCTTGTAGACTTCTTCTGGTGTTTTCGGTTCCATGATGTCAAGCTGAAGAAAAATTATGCATGCTTTTACTATTCGCTATTTTATACCATTTAGCTTTCCCTTAACTAATTTTTCGGTATTTTATTTTTTGCAATGCTCTGTAGGATTACTTGTAGTATTTAATTAAGCTGTATACATGAAAGCAAAATACGAAATATACGCAATTAATATTCTTTAATATGTCAACAAAGTGTGAAATTGTGAAAGCGATTTCACATAATAAATTATGTATATAAAAAAGATATCATATCATCATATCACTTATCCTAATCTACTGCAGAACATACCCCTCCCGGATTACCGCCAATGACTCTTTGAATTAGAGGGGTTACGGCCATTATTATTGCGCAGAGTCGTGGTCTTAATTAGGTATCACATAAGTCTCTCTGGTATAGAGTAATCACAAAACATCTTACCTCTCTACCCAAGCTCAGGAAATGATCATTGATATGAGCATTGAGAAGGATTGTGCGGAGATCCTCATCATCCAAGTCCAAAGGCACATATTGCCGAGCGAGCATGTAGCAAAGCTGTTTCTTGATAAGCCTGTAATAACACATACCATTTTAATGACAATGTCTAGCCGAATTTGTTGCCCAGTCACAACGATAGATAGCCATGGGTAAATGAAATATTATAGTGCGCAAAAATAAGTGCAACCATTAAAATAATCAACAGAACGAACTCAAAAGAAAAATAATTCACAAAAGTAACCAAGATGTACAAATTTTGAATTTATCTATTGTCTATTTTGTTTACTGTCATTATGAGTCATCCACACAAAGATATTATGAACATGATGAGTGTTATTTGAAAAGGCGTCGTCAACGCGTTTTTATCAAACTGCGTCACTTTTGCACCTCCAACCTACTCAACGCATTCACTGCGCAACCGTTAGGAGCGCGTTGGAGTAACCACGCTGTATACTACACCCATTTGAGTCAGAATGAGATGTGTTTTGACTACTGTTATTGAAAGACTTACGGATCAGTGCAAGCATTGAAGACCTCCTCACACTTGGCCTTATCATGCAGCTGCATCGCGACGAGCAACGCGCGCGGGTACTCGCCGAAACGCTGGTACGTGTCCAGAACGCCTTGCAGGATCTGGGTGGACTCTGGCTCCACTACATAGCTTGCACAGCTAGAACACAATAATATATTTTACAGGTACACAATTTTACAGACATTTTAGGTATCATACTACGAAAATTGTGTCTTGAATGAATTTTCTTGACTTGAATACATTTCCATGACGGTTCATGGCAGTTAAGTGGCAAACCAGCTACATGTTACCATATCAAAGAAGTCAAGTCTAGGATGAACCTTAAAATATCAAATTTCAAAACTAGAGTCAGACAAGTTAAGTTTAAGTTAATTTTTGCAAGTTCTAGCAAACACATACCCAATCAAATACAGGCAAACTCTAGGATAGTTGCTATCTTCCATGTGCTGTGTGAGCAGGTCCAGCCTGTCTATTTCCATCAGCAGATCACACGCTTGGATCTCCGCTGAATGCTTCATGTCGAAGGAGATCACATCTCGGACCAAAGGCAGTAGCTTATCCATGTTATCAACATTCCATTCTTCTGCTATTTCTCCCTCAAGTTGTCTGCAAAATAAATAATAATAATAATGAGGCTGATCCACACAGCATCATCTAGCCCAAGAAATACATTTATTACTTATATTTCACCATTAATAATGATGTGAAACAGTTTTCATTTATTGTGGCACATTTTTATTTATAGGATAAACACTTCATCCAAATTCTATGTAAAAGTTCAGATCAGTTGGTGCTTTTATGTAATAAATGTATAGTATATGTTCCAATATGTCTATTGTGCTCCTAAGGATGCCTGTCTTTAAGAAGATTTCTAGTAGTATAGGCTGATGATGATGATATCAATAGTAAAAGGAAAAACATAAAAAAAGACAAAATATATTTATTAGTCTCGTGTAACACACCGGTATTAAAATCTAGTACAGATTTAGATTGATCATAAATTTATGTACTTACCTGATGTTTCAAAAGACCCATTTTAATGCATCGCTAGTGAGTTCCTCGCTCTTGCTAAGTAAAAACTTGTATTAAGATGCAAGGGCTCCTTTATCTTAGGTTTTTCCACAATGGTATACTAACAAATAATAGTATCAATAGAAATAATAGTGTTGAATGGATAATATTCCTACCTTACATACTCATGGCCCCAATCACCAACATTTGACAAAGTTCCCAGAAGGCAATATTTGAGACATTCACGTTTCTCAGCAGCTTCCTGAAAATAATATTATTATTGTGGTGAAACCTTTATTGACAAAGGAAATTACATTTTAAATAACCAAATTAAAACTAGTATTTACAATTGAGCTAAATGCAGAATGTTTTGGTTGTGGTGAATAATATCATGAACAATTATTCTTCAGCCAAAACTTAACTGTATATTTCCAGCAGTTTCGTTCGACTCATCATCAGGACAAATGCTCCTCATTATGTTTTTAACTGATTTGTTGTTGCAGTAACTGTAATTATGTTAAGATTTATCTTGCAAACTTACAGTTGATCCACTGACACCCATAGCGAGCACTGAGACCACATCAGCACAAAATTTCTTTGTCTTAGCATCCTTGATCTTTTCATAAACTTGCTTCAGGGCTGGGTAATGCTCTCTGAGAAACTTCAAGGGCTTAGGGACTGATGTCATTGATGTTGTAGATGTCCTGATTAGATTACTCAGCATTTGTAACGATGGAAGGTAGAGGTCTACTTCAGGGCCCTGGAATAAAAGAGATGGATGAGGTCAGCCAAATGATGTTTTGTTTATTATGAACACCTTGATGATTTTACATACCAACAGCTTCTCAACAAGCATATTGAGCTCCTCTTGAAGACGTTTATCCTCTTCGGACTGTAAATCAAACAGAAAAACATAAGAACCGAGAGCTAGAATCTCACTTGTTCCATTCATAGAGTTCTTAGGACTTCACATACCAAATCATCAGATGGTGGTACTGCTGGCTCTGCAGTTTTCTCCTTTTTCGGTTCATCAGGCTTTGATTTTCCAGTCATCTTGAATTATTTCTATTTCCAAATCACAAAAAGCCTACACACCGCAATGATTTTTACAAAATTTTGACAAGTCACTGGCATCAGAGTTGCCACAGTCAAAGATACAAAATCTACCGTTTTTAGTTTCTGCCCATCTCTGCCAAATAGGAGGGATTTGAATATAAATAATGTCGAGTATTTAATAAATTCAAATTTCTCATATCTGGCAGATCAGTGGTTCACTTATAATATAATCAATTAAAACAACTGTATTCCGTGAAAAATGCTGACAAAAGTGATTGTTTTTAAAAACTAACGAGTATTTTCAAAAAATCAGCTATGTACCATACCATTCATACACATAAGTAGGTACATAACTTGTACAACAACATACACCCGAACATAGAACATTCTCCTTTTTTCAAAGTCGGTTCAAAATTTAAAGGAGATAAATTCATGAACATTAAAAATACATACGAGCGACGTTCGAAAACAGAATTTCCAAGCCAAGTCATCGAAAAATACAAACAGTCGACTTTAAATAAATACATTTTTGCCAACCTACCTTTTTAGTCTGCTTATGCGTGCATTGCCTTGCCTCGCTATTTATATGCTGTATATTATAGTCATCCAACAGCGACATACATTATTCACTGAATAATTATCATACAAAACTATCTTGGAAGAACTGCAAGATGGTCAGTTTTTATCAGCATATCTAGTGGTGTTGACGTCTTGCCTGCTCACATTACGCATTCGGATCATATAGCTTTCTTACCTACCTAGATAAGTTCCTAGTAAGTTGTGTGTTGGTAGTAAATAAATAACTACGTAAATTAGCCATGGGTACCTAGTTATATGCATCGCTTAAACTTTCGTTATTATTTGGAGTGAGAAGTGAACGTTTACCTACTACTTTTGTATCGTTTTTCAGCCAATATGAACAGATTAACTCGCTTAAAACCTAAGAGGCCGGAGATGCTGCCAAGAAACGCAGCAATATCTGTTCAAAGTTCCAAAGCTCATTCGTTAACAATAAATGATATGCCCCATCCGAAATCATTTCCCATCTTTGGTACAAAGTTACATTTGCAAGCAGCTGGTGGAGGTACTAAGTAAGTAGTTCATGTATGTACGTAAACACCTACACACGCACACAAACAACTACCTAAATTTTTCCATGAATGTTTTTTTCATATTAATTTTCAGATTACACGACTATATAGATTGTCGTCATAAGAAACTTGGACCAATATTTTATGAAAAACTTGGAGGCAATACAAAACTTGTGTTCATCAGTGACCCTTCAACGATGAAATCTTTATTCCTTAATCACGAAGGAAAGTATCCTATGCATTTATTACCTGACCCCTGGGTATTGTATGAAAAGCATTATGGAAATAAAAGAGGGCTGTTTTTTATGAATGGTGAAGAGTGGCTTGTCAACCGTCGTGTGATGAATAAACATGTTTTGAGGGACGACGTTGAAAAATGTATAGAAGACCCCATTCGAGAAACTGTGACAGCTCTTATAGAAAACTGGAAAAAAAGGACCGACAAAGATTATTTTGTACCTGATCTGGAATCTGAGTTTTATAGGTTTTCTACTGGAGGTAAATACACTAAAGAAAAAAAATCAGGTTGGAAAGGTATCTAGTGTAACTAATACCTACATAAACACTTGTTCGGTAAAGCAAAACAGTATGACCTTTTTGGTATTACAAGAAATTATAATAAGGAAAATGCGATCAAAGGATTATTAAATCCACATTAATAATTTTTAATTTAGTTGTTCTAACAAGACGATTTTTGCAGTTATAATTTCCATTTTGCTGGGACATAATCCTTCGGAAAAATCATCAAGATTTTCTCCAATGCTATTGGACTTATTTTCCACATCTGTCAAGAGGATATTTCAAACAACGACTAAGCTATACGGTTTACCAATTGAGTGGTATCATAAGTTAAATTTGAAAAGATGGTCAGAGTTCAAAGACTCTGTGGATATGTCTCTTTCACTGGGTAAGTTTAAACTACAACTAGACGTTGTGTTTTTATTTTTTGCATAGTTGCAGAAAATACAATAATAATGGTTATGTTCTTTTGAAGATATTAGGACGATCATAAAAGATTAACTTTAGCGTATTGCTTGAAAACTTCTGCCAAAAGGTTATTTCAAAATCATCCGATTCAATGAATATCACCACTATCGTAAAGGGATATGGGAATTTATTCAGTAGTCAGAGAACCAATAATCTAGTCAATATTTGCATAGTAAAAGGGGTTGGGCGGAAATGTTGAAAGCAGAAAGCCTTTCTTCGAAATTTTGTTTGGAGTAGCAGATAAAAATTATACTAAACTTGGAATACATAACTTAAGAATGGGGGTTAAAATTTTGTTACATTAACTACCTAGTACTTGTGTTTGTGCCCCATCCCTAGGGCACACCACACATTAAAGGGTTGGAGACTGCTAGTAAGTTTGTAGTAGACATGCCATCCATAATCCTTCGCCTGACAGGATTATTATATTTTTTACAAAATGATTCTTGAATTTTTTTAAGCCCAAAAGCTTGTATATGAGATCCTTGACAAAAGACTTGAAAACAACGGACTAATAAGACGCCTGTGTGATGAGAATATGAGCGACGAAATGATCACACGTATTGTTGTAGACTTCGTTATTGCTGCTGGAGATACAGTAAGTAAAATAAAGTACCTACTGTTTGCCTTTTTCAATACGTTGGTCTGTCCGTTTAAAGTACCTACTTATCTGACGTTTTACGTTAAGAACAAGTATAGTGACAAGCGTTATGTGAGGGAGTGGTGCTATACAGGGTATCTTCATAAAATATAATGATTTATGCATTGGTGCTGCGGGATGGAAATCAAGAAACCTATTTTGCATGCGAAATAAATAAAAGAATCGTTATTCACTAGTTGATTCTGTTGGGGTACAAAATCACGCTCTAATTCGTCGTATCCTACGAATACGGTCACAGTTGCAAAACACCAACTTTACAGGAGACGGTTTTTTCTGATTATTTCGCAAAGTTTCTATTGAACGAGTGTGATTTTTTTTGCTAAAACGTTTTATCATATTTTCTGCTAAATTATCATAAAGGTTTCATAAATAAAAAAAACCTTTTTCCCTAGTTTTTGTCCCTTAGCACCTTGTTCCACGTGCAAGTTTCAAATCGACGTTACACTCAGCGCCATTGTGACCGTTTTCCACGCAGATTTCGCTTTACGTCCTCAACTAGGGGGGTAACAAACGTCTTTGTAAACTTATTCGACGTCATTATGATGGACAATTACAAATTTTACGAAGGTCATAGTTTATCGTCCGTCATAATTTGGTTTTGTACCTTGATAATTTGCATCAGAAATTGTTTATTCATGCTGTACTTAGGATGCGCTGTACACCCAGAGACGATATTAAATGTATTTGGTTTGTCTAGCACTTAATCGACGACCTATATGGCGCAGCTGCTGGCGAAGGCCTTTAAGGGACTTCGTCGCTGGAGGTTGTGGGTTCGATTCTCGCCTTGGGAATTTTTTTTATACATTTATTGCCGCTGATTTGTCACAGCTGGTTGGTAGGTACAGCTAAAATGCAACAAATCATTCGAAAGCCAAAACCGAGTTCGTTTAAAACTGTGCAATTGCTGACATACTAAACAAAATGTGTTTTCGTAAACTATGTAAAACTCGTCCTAGGGTTTCTTAAGGCATGATTTAATGTAATGATTGGAACAAATTTTTTAGTTATTATGGCAGGTACTCATATAAAAAAGGTAATTTTATAGTAAATAATGGAGTTTTCTGGCCACTACGCCCAGCCTAAACCGATGAAGCTAGAAAGCTGAAATTTGGTGGGCTGGACCTTTAACTACACAAATACCCGCTAATTAGGGTTTTTTTCTTATTCCACCCCTAAAGAGGTAAAAGGGGGTTTTGAGGTTTTTGGTGTTTTTTGTAAATCTGTAACCGGGGTGGTTCGATTGGTTAGATACTTACATTGAATACTAAACACACAAGAATAATGATCATTTGTTTCAGGATTTTTCAAAATATTCCTGAAAATTTATTGAAACAGGTAATTAAAGTTTGTGATGATATGTGATTGATAATTTCATTCTGTATTGAAATATCTGTAACTTTCTAATGCAAGGCTTCAAATTTCATTATGTAATGATAGAACAGTAAAAAAAAGGCAATATATGTGATTTATTTTAAGGAAAATTGCTAAGAACAATTGAAATACAAAACTATTCAAATGTGTATCAGGATTTTTGAAAATATTTCCGCAAACTGTAAATACGGTTATTGAAATATTTGATTTGTAATTTTTGGTAACGTATTTAAATGACTGTTACTATTTAACGTGCGCTGGTAATGCCCTCAAATTTTATTTATGTATTGAATATACAATAAATGGTTAAACATGTTTTAAGATCTATTTTCATATCTCTAAATTAGAAAAAAGTCAAACTTCCCGATATTTAGTTTCAATCCGATTGGTCATAAAATCTCAATTCACTAAATAAATGAAAAAATAACAATGAATTAATGTTTGAATATTTATTAAAACTTCTCTCAAAATGGGCTAAGGTACAATGTTTGAAGCATATCGTATGACAAGACTGCTTCAAATTCACTAAATAAAAAAATATACTGGAAACTTAAATTAAAATACTTAATTAACGGACATAAAAATGATATCATAAGCGTCTTTCCGATTTTGGTGAAATTCCGACTTTTTCTTATAATAGGGAATTAGCTGATTTCGTGAAAGTGTTTTACCCTAAACACGTCCACGCCAATGAAATTATAAGCATGGTGTATTCATCGATATTTTTTGCTGTTAATTTTCTAACCTATTTAGTATTTAAATGCTATATAGTCTATTAAAAAAACAATAAGTAATGGAATTAAAATTCGCAGATGTTTGTAGGGAGTGTTCTGGTTGATTTTTATGTATGTATGGTAAAAAAATATATATCTATAAGGTCTATTGTGTTAAGTCATCTGATACCCAAAACACAAGTTTTAGTCGATTGTTCAGCATTTTATTTATTCATCCTATTAATCTCGTTACTGTGTCCAGATTAGAGAACTCGTCAATGAGCCTGTCTGAAGCCAACTAGGTACTATGTGGTTGCTCACGTTATAATATTAAAAAAAACACATATTTTATTTCGCTGTTTTGTACTCTGTCGTCTGATGACCTTATTTGTAGAAGTCGAAAAATCAGGAAATTATTGACTTCTCTTGAAAATCCTTAAAACGTGTTTCTCTTTATTTTATTTTTCACATTGGATTGGACAAGCAAATTGTTTAATATGTTTAGTCGTCAATGAAATATCGGGAACTCTGGCAATATTTACATTTTCTAATTTCCAAGTAATTTTTATACAAAAAGTCAAATAGTTGTGGTTTAAAGCACCGCATTGAAAAAGCTTACAATCAATTCAATACTTTAGTAAATACAAAACCAATACAATAATTCAAAAAAATTTAACCTTAACTAAAATCTTAAAGATTTTTTTAGTTTGGTTAAATTGCCGATTTACCAAATGTCAGAAATATTTTTAGAATTCGAACAACTGTTGGTTTATAGCTCAAACAAATTGTGTCACTGTTCTCAGTTCTTATTGAGAGACCTTTATAAAAAAAACCCTGAAAGGCGTATGATAATTTCATAAATATTGATATTCTATATGAAAAAGTTACAGAGAATTCAAAAGAAAACCCAACTACGTATCTCAAACATGTATAACCCATTCCAGTCCATTTTAAGGAGTATTTTAAAACTTCCTGAAACAAATATTCATTTATTTATATTATTAAGATTTCACAATGGAATAGGTATTCCTAACAAAATAATATAGGTAGGTACTTCGTAAATGAAGTGATTGTTTGCATCCGCATTCGCGAATGTGAAAAATGTACATTCGTTACATATATATCTATACTAATACTGTAGATACGAAGGTCAGACCCTGTCTGTCTGTTTGTTGCTTTAACGCTTAATCGATTTAACGATGAAATTTTTCTTCAAACAGAAGAAAAATGAACAAGAAACTAGCAAGATATAATTATACCTTAGTAGGTTGTTAGAAGATAATTATGTATGTACACGTACCTACTCGCATTACATATAAATTTAGCATTTTCCGTGCTTTAATAACCAAAGACAATTCATGTGCCTAGCCAAACTATTAAAAATGCACTTCGTAGTCGACAAACAGTGCGGTAATCCGCGCCCGCGCGCCTTTTCACCCGCGCTACATGGTTACTCTGGAGTATGTAACCGTATTCGCCGGGAAATAATTGTGATCTTTGCGTTTTTCACGTGGAAGAAAGTGCCAAAGCTGTTTGTTAACTTTTTCGTCGGGCTAAATCCATCAATGCAATTGTGACCAAATTTTAAAATCTTAATAACTTTTTTATTTTCAGTTTTTTTTAATTTTTTTCGAACTGGTATGATGTAAATCATAATGGAGATTCCAAAAATGCAATAAAAATAAAAAGTCACACTGGCGACTGTGACCCTATTCGTAGGATACGACGCTATCAGCTTAGTACACCCATGGCATCCTTTATATAAATTTTGTGGAACTACCTATGTTTCGTGTTACAGACAGCTTACACTTCACTGTGGATAGTTTATCTTTTGTCTAAGAACGCTAAAGTCGTGGAAGAAATACGGAACGGAGATAGAGACAACGCAAAAATAAAACATGTGATCAGAGAAGCAATGAGACTTTATCCTGTGGCACCATTTTTGACGAGGATTACGCCAAAACCCTGTGTTTTGAGCGAGTATAAGCTCGAGAGTGGGGTGAGTAAAATACCGTGGTTCTGAGTATAGTTTATCACGGAAGGAACGTCTAGGTCTAGCACAAGATCCGCTTAGCTTTTGGGCTAGATGATGCTATGTGGGTTTGTGCAGATCTTTTTTTTTATCAAACAATAATATTATTATTAGAAACCATTAAACCAAATTCATCATTCCATTCCTCATTCATCCATTCTAAAGAAAGAAAAACGCATTATGGTATCACTGTTTTTTTTTACCTACGTCAATGACCATACATTCAATTCAATTCAATTCAATTCACTTTATTAAGCACAAAAATAACATTACAGATTTTATTAATCTAATGCGTTACTTATGGCAAATTTACTACTACATACATACTAATTTAACCAAGCATAAAGAAATTATAAAAGTAGATTAAAAACTAATTACTATGGCCTCTTATTGGACACACACACCAAAAGAAAAACCTATAGTAAGACTTACAGAAACAAATAGACTCAGTCGTACAAACAAACACAAAAATAGTCAAATAAACAAAGGTTGAGGTAATAATAATAAAGATTTACAAAAAATTAACAATAAACATCAACAGTAAAAGAAATCTCAGTATAACCTACTCGTACCTACTCGTAGTATGGTATACATGACATGAACAAGGTCATGAATCTTGTTCTTTGGATTCGCTGAAACAGAGGAGTACTCTCTCAATCGCCTTCCATCCATCCGCAAACACGTCGAACTGAGGATGCTGATTTAGGAGTGCATTAAGGTTTCTCTGTGTACGAATAATCGGCGACTGCTGACGCGCTACAGTTCTAGGAGGAGTTGGAGCAAAAAGGGGGACACACCCAGTTCGGAATCTGGAGCGATTTTGAGGCACACATAGTTGGCTTGCTTCACTAAGAAGTATCGGACAGTCTATTTCACCTCTTAGTATACGACATATTAGCAAAAATGACATACATGTCAAAGTCATTTAAATTTTGAGGTTACAATTTTAACAACAAAAATATTGGGAAATGGAAATCATCACTGTTTTCAAAGTCTAGTTGAATGAAATTAAAACTATGATTTTGTGTAAAAATGCATTTAGACTATGTACTAAATCACCACGAATTAAATACCGCTCATTCAGTGCTCTGTGTGCCGCGAAACCAGAGTTCAATGATTACTTGGGTACTACCCAAACTAAAAATATATTGCAGATTACCCATAAAAGGAATTTATCAATAGAAGGTTTTGTAAAATGGCAAGAAGGTTTGTACACAAGCATTTCAAACAGTTCCCCTGTTCACTTTATTCAAGATGGGCTGTTGTACTTTCATGATGTAAGTGGTCTTCCTTGGTGGGCAACTGTGATTACTTCTACAGTTCTCATACGATCATTCATGACCCTACCTCTCACGGTATATTCGAATTCCGTTCTTGCAAAAGTAGAAAATATCAGCTTAGAGCTGAAAGAACTAGTCAATGAGTTGAAGAGAGAAACGGCAATAGCGAGAAAACAATTCAAACTGACTGATAAACAAACAGCAATCATATACAAGAGATCTCTGAAAAAGCAATGGGTGAAACTTATTGAGAGAGACAACTGTCATCCTTTCAAAGCTAGTTTAGTGGTGTGGTTTCAAATACCAATTTGGATTTGCATGTCCTTTGCTCTGAGAAACTTGGTTTACATGACAAGTGGTGATCCCGCAGCTATGGTTACCTTTATGGAGATGTCTGCTGGAGGGATTGGATGGATCCCCAACTTAACTGAACCAGACCATTCCTGGATATTACCAGTAGCATTTGGATTGACTAATTTGAGCATAATAGAAGTACAGAGAATGTCAAAGATTAGAAAACCATCAAAAATGTATAATGTCTTTACAAACATATTCAGAGGGTTTTCCATTGTGATGATACCTGTGGCAGCGAGTGTTCCTTCCTGTATGTGCCTGTATTGGTTGACATCTAGCAGTGTTGGTTTGGCACATAATCTGATTCTTCTTTCACCACCATTGCGGAGAAAGCTGGGCATTCCTGAAGCGCCGAGTGAACTGGAAAATCCCTACATACATATAAAAGAAGAAATTAGTAGCACATTTCATAAAATTTTACCAAAGAAATCAGAATAGTGTATGTTATCTAGTTTACCTTGATCCAAATCAGACTTAACACGTTGACTGTCCCGTCTATTTTGCGAAATTTTCTGGTACGTCCATTTGTTTTTTTTGTATTAACTACTTTATTTTATGATCAAAAAAAAGGCCTGATATGTTGATCACTGCGTAATTATACAGCAGGCCTGAATTTCAGTGTGAATTAAATGTAATGCATGGACGTCTCAAGTAAATTTTTGTGACGGAAAACCTTAGTTAGGTATAAAAAGATCGCCGCGGACCAGCTAGCCATAAATGTAGTCAATGCTATCTTGATATTTAATGAGCTACACCCAGAAGTCTGCCACAAAATGATGCGCATAGCCAGAAAACACAATGGGAAGATTTGCCAGAAACGGTGTGCAAGTTGCTACAAAAAACTTAAAGAAACTGGCTCCACAACTAGTGATGCAAGAAAAAAGGCCACACAAGTAATTACGGAGTGTCTTCTTTGTAAAAAAGCATTTTGCATAAACTGTTTCAATGAAGCAACTTTTTTGTGATTTCTGACGTGCATAAAAAAAAAGAAAATAAAAAAATTCGATGGGACATTTTAGTTTTATTTTTGCCAATTCATTGTTCATACGCCCCTAGAAAATCAAAGTTCTAACTCACACGTCCAGCCCAGAAAACGCGATTCAGTTGTCTTTGGCAAATGCATTACATGTAATGCACCAACGTCACAGCTAGACCAAAAATGCATTACATGTAATGCACGGACAGTCAACATGTTAAATGTGTGTTTTTCAGGACCTCCTAATTCCAACTCATATTTATCTTTACAGACACCAGTTATAGCATCCATATATACATCAGGCCGCGAGGAAAGTTACTTCAGTCAAGCTGACCAGTTCTTGCCTTATCGCTGGGACAGAAATGACCTCAGAAAACTTAATTTGAAAAACCATGCCCCATCAGCTTCCTTGCCGTTCGCCCTGGGTGCTAGATCTTGTATTGGGAAGAAAATTGCCATGGTACAGATGACAGAGCTGATATATCAGGTAAAGATTTATTATTATGACCTTTGAGACTAAAGTAAACATCCTAAGGTTGTCTGGTAGCTGATTACATCTGAATAAAAAATCCGCCCATTGTAATCTTTTTTTTTATACAAAGAGACATTAAGCATTTTTGTATTGTTTTGTTTACTATTTGCACCTGTAGCTGTTTTTGTTTTCAATGCAACGTAATATTTAAACTAATGAAACCTTTAGCCTTTAGCTTTGGCAACAACTTATTATGTTAGCAGGTAAATAATGCTGCTTGACGTTGACAACTTCAGTTGTACATGTTCACATATGTACAACTGTTTTGTGCAGTTAAGTATTATACAGATAGTATAGCCCATTAATGTTATAACTTTTATTTCAGATTGGAAATAATTTTGATATGAAATATTTAAACGAGACTGAAGTGAAACCTATTACTTCTGGTGTTCTTGTCCCTGATGGGCCAATCAAGATCGGCGTCTCACTTCGTCCAATGAAAGAGAAGGACAGTTTAAAAATAAAATATAATTTAAGATAAATGCAAAATAAACTTTAACTTATGAATACATGGCAGTTTAAATTCATAAAATCTAGTGTGTCTTGTAGTATTTAACAATGAATTTGTAAAAATCAAGAAGAGTAGTGGACCCAGCACGGTGGTTGTTGTCTAGGATAGAATAGACAAAATGACATCACATCGCCACACATTGCGAATTTTATGAAGTTAGAAAGAACTTCATTCAAATATTTAACTCATTTGATGATGATGTGACTTTTTTTTCTATCTACCCTAGACAACAATTGCTGTGCTTGGCCTACATAGCAAGTTACAAAAATTTGTCAAAATAGCAGTTTAAAATAATTTTGACCAACAAAATTGTTGAGAAATTGTGTTTAACATCACAGGAATTTCAAATCATTGTATCAGCTCATGGATTTTTAATTTTAATGAAATTTTTTGCTGTAATTTTTGATAACAAAAAAAATATCTACACACATTAAAGCATAAAACCCTATCAACTCCGATAACCAACTCCTTCCAACTGCCTCGTTATAATAGTTTTGACGTCGTCCAACCACTGCTCTTTATATTCTAAATTTAGTATCGCTCTAAAAGACCTCGTACGTTCCGTTTCGCTCATTCTTCCGGACAACAGATAAGCTACTGCTTCTATACATAAAAACCCCATCCCTTCACTCAGCGACCACACATATATAGTATCAGCAGTTTCAGGAGTCAATTGGAACTGTAATATCGCACTGTTCAATAACTCTTTCAGTTTATCAAATAAAAATCTATCAGCTAGCAGTAATACTTCTAAATTCGTCTCGAGTTTCTCCGCCATCGGAAAAACTTGTACATCGTTCTTAGAGTCATTTAATCCTAGATGTAGGAGAGTTAAGAGGTATTCAAGACCTTCTTTCGTAACGTTTTTGATGCGAACACACTCTTCTATCGACTCCTTGAAACAACCCATCAACATTGCACTGAAGACATCGGAATTTTGACATAGGAATACTTTGTTCGCCGGCACAGTTGATAAATCATCTAATTCGAAAACAACTATTTCTTCTTTCGACAAATTATCGAGAATAGGGTCGTAACTTACAATGATGTGATCCGAAAACTTATTTTCTAGGACTTTAGGATCTTTTATCCGAATATTTGAAGCTATTTTTCCTATAGCTGTAACGTAGTGGTTGAAATCTTCAGTGTCTTCTGCGACGGCTGCGAATAGTAGGTTCAGGGCCCTGCAGTCTATGAAAAACTTTTTTAATGTTTTTTCTGCCCTGTAATAAAAATAAAAGCGGTCAAACTACACTTTATCGAGAGTAATGTTTTGTCATTCAAATATTGTACAGCTGAAATCAAAACTGCAGACTTTGTAGGTATAACCAATATAAGATACTCGTTAATTTATTTTATTTAAAATTAGTTTAAAAAAGCGTAACATAAAACGTATTAAATTTTTATTCACCAGGATTTGCTTAGCTTTTATCCGTTAAGTTTATAAATATGGATCTTATAAAATTTAACTTTGCAAGACTTGCTAATTAATTATCGACCTTCTACGAGTATTTAAATAATATAAACAAATTAATATGGTGGTTACCACACAGCA
The DNA here is from genome assembly GCA_963931895.1 of Eupithecia pulchellata. NCBI lineage: Eukaryota > Metazoa > Arthropoda > Insecta > Lepidoptera > Geometridae > Eupithecia > Eupithecia pulchellata. Next base: position 4,631,101 of record OZ007533.1, on the reverse strand, counting down.
TCATCAAGCCCCACGCTAAGCAGAGCTTGTGTTATGGGTACTAGATGACTGACATAAAATATTAAGATATATAGATATTTTTTATTAATACATAGAAAACTACCAGAATAATCAGACCCAATATATCGAATATTTAACTTACTTGACAATATAGGGTAGAGTCATGGTCAATGTTTCCTTCATATTAGGCGGGCCTCTGAGCAGTTGGTAGCTTATTTCACCGATGCCATAACTAGACTCTGCGAGTATCGTCAACTGGGTCAATAGCTTTACACTTAGCTTCTTTATCTAAAAACAAGGTAAAATTAACACGTTATTATTTTTAAATAATATTGAAAGAATGCCGTGTGGTGCCGGCATAGAATGTCGTAAGAGGCGACTAAGGGAAACACAGCGGGGGGCGGGCAGCAGCGCCTTCTGCACAACAACTACACCGAACTGCGATCCCCAACCCGCATGCCCAGCGTGGGGATTATGGGCAATAACCCCCAAATAATGATGCCATCTATGGCGCTCATTAGGGGAGGCCTATGTCCAGCAGTGGACTATTAAAGGCTGTTGATGATGATGATGATTGAAAGAAATCTTGAGACTAGTTTGACGACCTCTGTGTCGCGGTGGGCGAAGGTCCGGCTGCGATGCAAGAGGTTGCGGGTTCGGATCGAAGCGGAAATGAAAGGGCATTGGGTAAGTTTGTATGGAGTCGTGGCGTTGTTTTTTTTTTTATGCGGCCACTGATGGAATTTGTGTTGAATTTAAGTACTACACCTGTATATTCATTATAAACAACAAAATACGCCGTAACTTATATCGGAGCCGAAATATTCGACCTTGAAGTTGAGAATAATATCATCTAAGTTATTGATAAAATGCACTTTAATTTCAAAAATACAATTATTTTACGTATGGAATGAGTAAGTTATGAATAAAAAACATGTATCCCATCAATAATATTTTATTTCTAATACTAAACTATAATTATTTCTAATAATTCTATATAGGTAGGTGTTATAATCATATAGCACGCAGATAACTTATAATTAATCTGATCTTCTTTCCTTCAATCATTCCTCCAATTCGTCGTAAGCTTCGATTTCCACTTCAACGTTTGTGACTTGTTCTTGAACCTCAGCGACATCTTCATCTTGAACTGGTACATTTTCTTGACTGTGACGTCGAGCACGTTGTGTATGTTTGTTATTGATTCACCAAAAACTACTTGACCGATTTAAATCATTATTTCACCATTAGAATGCTACATCACTGAGTAACATAGGCTATATTGTTAATAGGATTCACGCGGGTGCAACAGCGAGGCTCAGTTAGTATGATGTATTGTAAGAAATCCTTATTTTAAACAATTATTGATACAAAGAATAGAAAAATCTCACCTCTCGAACACCCATAACTTCAACGAAGTATGCCATAACATACGGATGATTTTGCACAAACTCTTCCGTCATATTATTACTACCTATGATCTCCGACGATTGCCACCAATACGCCTTACACTTCTTCCGCAACCAATACATGGTGGAATATCGGGTTCATTCATTATTTCCAAAGTCCATTAACACTTGCCAGGTCACGTTAAGCTATATCAAAAAGTCTAGTACCTAGTACAAGCCAAGTCGAATTATAGATAATGATAATCAAGGAACACAGTACGCACGCAAACAACACGAAAGTCAGATAGTGAGTAAAGAAAGGGTCGGTTGTCGAGTTGAGAGATAGCGTCATATTGGTCAAGTCCCGTGCATAACTGAACCGAGCTCCAGGCTGGTTTACAATGGAGCTCGTTATGTTTAATTTCATTCTACTACTTCTATGAAACGTTGATACGCCACTATACCGACGAACTGCCAGACATCAGTCAAGACTAGATCGTGTTAGCTCTGAGGCAGCTTAAAAATGGAAAAGCCCCCGGTGAGGACGGAATAACATCAGAGCTTTTAAAAGTTGGAGGATACCCAATTATACAGGAGTTACAGAGCCTCTTCAACGCCGTCCTTCACAGTGGGAGAACTCCAAAGGCTTGGAGTGGGAGTTTGGTGCTGCTCTTTTCTAAGAAGGGAGATAAAACCCTTCTTAAAAATTATAGAGGTAGACCCATCTCGCTCCTAAGTCACGTCTATAAGCTATTCTCACGAGTTATATCGAACCGTCTCGCTAGGAGACTCGACGAGTTTCAGCCACCATAGCAGGCTGGGTTTCGCGGAGGATATGGTACCATAGACCACATTCACACAGTGAGGCAGATTATACAGAAGTCCGAAGAGTATAATCAGCCCCTGTGTCTGGCCTTTGTGGACTATGAGAAGGCCTTTGACTCCGTTGAAACTTGGGCTGTTCTACAATCCTTACAGCGATGCCAAGTAGACTATTCGTTATATCGAGGTGCTGAGATGTCTCTACGAAGCCGCTACGATGAGTATCCGAGTATAGGACCAGCAGACTAAACCGATCCAACTGCGCAGAGGAGTGAGGCAGGGGGATGTCATATCCCCGAAACTGTTCACGAGCGCGTTGGAAGATATTTTTAAGACGCTGGACTGGAAAGACAAGGGCATCAACATAAACGGCGAGTACATCTCACACCTACGATTCGCTGATGACATAGTCTTAATGGCGGAGTCGCTAGAGGAGCTGAACCGGATGCTGGACAGTCTAGCTTCAGCCTCCCGATGTATCGGTCTTGGCATGAATTTGGATAAAACCAAAATCATGATCAATGGCCACATTGATCCAAGACCGGTGATCGTACATGGCCACCTTCTCGAAATTGTTTCTGAGTACACTTACCTCAGGCAGATTTTGCAGTTGGGTAAAAACAATTTCGAGAAGGAAGTCAAGAGGAGGATCCAGCTAGGCTGGGCAGCGTTTGGAAAACTACGTCGAGTCTTCTCGTCATCCATACCGCAATGTTTAAAAACGAAAGTTTTTAATCAGTACGGAACTGAGACCTGGACACTCACGATAGGGTTGGTCCACCAATTCAAAGTCGCTCAGCGAGCTATGGAAAGAGCTATGCTCGGAGTTTCTCTGAAGGATAGGATTCGTAACGAATACATCCGACAGAGAACTAAAGTCATCGACATAGCTCAGAGAATCAGCAAACTGAAGTGGCAGTGGGCCGGCGATATATCGCGAAGAACCGATAACCGCTGGGGTAAACGTGTTCTTGAGTGGAGACCGCGACTTGGCAAACGTAGTGTACTCGTAAGACGCCCTCCGGCCAGGTGGGATGACGATCTGCGAAAGACTGCTGGCAGATGCTGGATGCGACAAGCCGAAGACAGGGCGCTATGGCGCTCATAAGGGGAGGCCTATGTCCAGCAGTGGACTAATATGGGCTGATGATGATGATGATGACTTCTATGAAATGCAATGGTTACTAAAAACTGTAGGGAAGTCTTATTATTTGTTTATTTAGACGATCATTTTATGATTTTTGCCATTCGATATCTCGCTTCCGATATATTTTAGATAGTGGCTGTAGTAATGAAAGTTGCTCATTTTTGAGAGTACTAATTAATGGCAATAGTTTTTTAACTGGCCGCGGATCATCAAAACAACGCCACTTTTACCCAATGCCCTTTATACAAATAACTAATAACGTAATTAATATTTGGTAAAAATCGAATACCTGGAGTGTTAGGCAAAAAGAGCAACTTCGAAGCTTAGACTAATCTTTACAAAATCGGCCATACACAACACAGCCGACACACACACAACAGCGTTTTGTTGTCACTAAAGTTAGTCAGTGAATGCGTTAAAAAAATTACTTGTCATTTGTACCTGCTTAATGGTATTTTAGAAATTTCTTTTGTTTAATGTTATCTATACTAATATTATAAAGAGGAAATATTTGATTGTTTGTTTGAATCGAATAGGCTCCGAAACTACTGGACCGATTAAAACTATTGTTTGACCATTAGATTTCTTAATTTTTCCTGATGAACATGGGCTATAGAATATAATCAAAAAAGTTAGGGATCCGTAAGAAAAATTAAAAAATTCGCACAAGTAAATAAAAAAAAAATTGTTATTTACTTGTGCGAAGCCGGGGCGGACCGCTAGTAATTACACAAAATAAGCAGAGCTAGTTTGAGAGGGTAGCTATAGCGGTCGTCGTACACGGGCCACACGCCACAGTCACAAATGGCGCAACGAGAAGCAAGAGGCGAGGCGAGTCGATTCCACTCCATAGTTCCTTGTCCATTGAAAAGTACAGGAAATATGACGGTGTCTGCGTTTAGCGGTCGTAGCCGATGGCCCGTGTGCGAAGACCCTAACTGTTTGCGAGCTATGATGCCACATAGCAGACAAACTTCATAGCTTTTTTGGTCAGTAAATAAGCATGGAGGTACGGAGCGATGTGTATGTATCCTCTATTCTCCACTTAAACTATACACAAGGGTAATATTTTTTGTAGGATAACGTATTTTTACTTACTTCTTTACATTGTTGGCATTTAGATACTGGATGTATGGACGTTACGGACATTCTGTGCAGCCTTAAAGCTAACTTATGTTTTAGTACGTTCACCAAACAGAGGGCATTGCTGCAAAAAAATAATAGTTCATAGATTGTATATACTTATTTTCATAAACAACAATAAAATAAATAGTTTAGTATGTATGTACATAAAAAATCATATAGGTTCATATGGGCCATTTTTAGAAAAAAAACATGGACCGTAAGTCAGATAGCACCCTTTCAAGACTAAAAGGCACTCTTTTCAAGACTAAAAGGCTGAAAAGAAAAATAAAAATAATATATGTAATGATATTTGGCGAGGTGCTATTCCGAGAAAGAACATAGTATACTTTTAATCCTTTAAAAAAACGCTAGCAAAGCTGAAACGGGCAGAAACTAGTAAATTATTTTGTATAGTTAAACCAAGACCTGAAAAATTTAGTCGCCTCGCATCGATGCTTTTCGAAGGCAACTATTTATCCCAAAATAACGTAAAAAACCGCGGAATAAAAGACTTCACGACATTTTAAATTAAAAAACAATAATCTTCCCTCACCTCAAAAGCCGTGTTAGAATCCGCGCCGCACGTCCCATAGGTTTCCTACACCGCTCCACATAATCCAAGAGCGCGTTCAAACATTCCTTGCCGGTCAGTAATTCCATCATATTGTTGGGAGCCGGTTCTCTTCCCGCCAGACCGTACGTTTCGCAAGCTCCGTGCGATACACGGAACATTAGGACTAGAACGCATGCTATTTTTGATGATGCTTTGTCTATGCTGAAGGTTTCTTCTGTAAATAGGTAAATTATTTTATCAACTTTGATATATGAAACTGTAAGATATTCGAATAGGGAGTTCGTTGCGACAAGTGAAAGGACCGCTGGTTGGTTACACACTGCTGTATTGTACTGAGGTGACACAACTGATGCAGACACGCACACATACATGGATCTATGCTATACACATACGTAACAGCAACAAACTGTACTAAAGGATAATTATGACCAATGATGATAATTACTGGCCATATTCTTAGACAATCTTTTTAAAGTCTGAGGCCATATCTCCATAATCAAATGCCAACTCATCGAAGCAATTTGCGGTACGTCGACTGTTGGCCACATCTATTGCGTCAGAACTACGTGGATAAGACTTGACGACCTCTGTGCCGCCGTAGGAGGTTGCAGGATCGATTCCCGTCCCGGGATAAATATTTGTACGATCTGCATATTTATTCAAGGCGTTATGGTTGTTTTCCATCTATAATAAAAAATATCTATCTATGTACTCCTATATTATTATGTATATCAGTTATCTAGTACCCATAACACAAGCTCTGCTTAGCTTGGGGCTAGATAATGCTGTGTGAATCGTCCATAATTTATTTATTTATACCTCTCAGTTCCTCCAAAGGTTCATCATCGTTGGCCATATCCCCATCATCGACCGCCAACTCATCGAAGGCAACTTGCGCCGCGTCCATCTCGACCGTGGTCACGCTCGTGGTAACACTTGCTGAAACTTCTGAGGGGTCATTCTCGCTGCAAACTGGTGAGTAGCGGCCGGAAATCTCAGAGTCTGATGAATCTAAAAAGAAAACAGGCCGTTTACGTTAGTGTTTACATAATATTACAGTCGACCCTTTCCGAAAATTGCATAATGAATGATTTCAAAGCGCTAATTCAGTCCACTAAATTAAACATCCCCAACTATAGATGTGTTATTTTTGGTCGTAGCGAGCTAACGGATATTTTTTGTAATTTCAATTTGTAAACTGCTAATAAGTGGATGTGGTCGTTCCGTTTAGGAGTTTCTATAACCTTCTGTCTCCATCATGAAATCAGCTCAATGGTACCATAAAATTGCATTGTCCCCCAAATTATATAAGTAAGCCAAATTTTAGCTCAACTGCTTGAGGATAACAAACCCCAGGTCCAAATTCAGAGAAATTAAATGAAATTTTGTTACAAGGCTGCCATGATGATGATGAAAACGAAATAAAAGCAACATTTAACTGGGATTTGGGCCGATAATTTATCAAGTTGCGTTTTAATAGCCAATATGTGTCACAATAAGCTGTTTACAATAATAGCTTATTAACGTGCGTAAACCTAGGGCCAAAGAGTCATATCATAAGAGTTCTAACCATCATTATTGCTGAACGGTGACGCAGGACCGGACGAACTACTTGGACTCCATTGGTACTCCGTCCAATACGGTGACGTCGCGCCCTCCCCACTACCAAACCCCGACTCAGGACTCAAATCCCATCTCCCCCTCTTACTGCCGAATCTATACTCAGGACTGAACCCTGATTGGCTGCCGTCGGAGTAGGGAGATAGCGGGCCTTGTTCAGGACTCCTCATTCGGGATGTTGACGGCCATTCGGGACTTTTCGGCTCCCAGTAAACTCCCGCCGACCAATCCTTGTTCCTTGCCTGGTTTTTCTGCAAGGGAATATCAACTTTAACACTGCAAACTAATGACTAAAATTGATTTTTATTTCATGTTACTAGGTAAACTAAAAAATGGTGAATAACCATTTACGATCAATAGCAATAGCAATGGGTACTTTACATAAAATTGGCTTATGATGATGAATAAATAAATAATACTGGATTATTCGTATAGGATCATCTAGCGCTTATTACAGATAACTATCGCTTACTTCAGAGCAGAGCTGGTATTGTGGAAAACTGATAGAATTATTACAGTACATGACAAGGAGATATCTTTTTTATAATACATAGACAACAGAACAAAATATATTTGAAAGGTCGTACAAATATTTTTCCAGAGGCGGAATTCGAGCCAGTAAAATATAATCTTACCTTAATAGAGTTGTTTGGACTACTCGATCTAGCACGCTTCAAGTTCTTACGCCTAGGTGCCGTTTCTGTGTCTTCGTTAGCGCTATCGTCGGTGGCGCTATCTATCGCGTCTATGAAACCAACTATCATATTGTCTCTTTCTATCACAACTTTTAACTCATCCTCATTTGTATTTGACAATGGACCTTTTCTACGTTGGTATAAAACTGTTTTTTCTTCGGATTTATTGCTACTTGAAGTTGAAGATGATGGATCTTGGAAACATTCGTTGGATTGGGAATCACTCAGCTCAGTTTCCGATTTCTCTTTGAAATCATGTTCAACTTTCATTGTAGTCAGATGATTTATAAGTTCACCAGTGAGCAATGTTATAAGGCCTTCATTGACGAGGATTTGGAAAGCTGAAAAGGAAACATGGGAATAACTTTATCAATAAGTGGAATAAGCACCATGTCATGATTTCAGCTTGTCAAGCCATCCTTTACAAACTGGGGCTTAACCAGTGGACGAGTTACACAGTGTACTTCAACATGCCTATTTAAAAATAAACATATACAACAATATCTGGTAAGTTACGATTACACTAGTTATACGAAGCGATTTACACTGGTTGACCATAACCATAACTATAATATCTTTACTCACATGTATCATCGAAAACATACTGCAAAAGTGCGCGCATAGCATTCATATCCTCTTTAGCTGCGGCCACGAGTAAAGGTAGCCCCCCGCAATGACGTAGCCGTGATCGATTCACGGATTCTCCGCTCAGTTGAGAAAGAGCGCGGGCAGCGCCATCTGGCCACCATAGTATTGCTGAAATAACCATTCAGATAATTAAATAATGCCTAGGAATGTCAAAGGTAGCAGTTTGGAAAGTGTAAAAGGAGGGCTACTTTAGGAGAATCATTATAATGATGTTTGAATTATAGGGATTATACATTTTTGAAATTGCTTTGGTTGGAGAGAAAAGTGGGGGTAATGGGAACCTTTTCTGATAGGTAGCGCAGGAACACCGCACTGATCATTACGGCGCGGCGGCCCGATCTACATAACTCTATATAAAATTTTGATATTGCTGTATCCTGCCTGTACCTATCAGAATAAATGTATTTTCTTTCTTTCCTTCTTCTTTTTAAATAAATAAATAAAAAAAATAAATTCTGTCTTTGTAATTGCATCAATATACTGACAGTCAATTGTTGCCTGAAAGGGATCGCTTTTAGCGATAAGGCTGAACTCCAATGATCCTTGGCCTATCCTCTTAATTTTGTTAAATGTATACATGAAAGTGTTACCTACGTATCATCACATCAGTGTTTACTGAAGTTTACTTTAAAATTTAATATGTGCTATTCAGTTACCTGGGTTCTTCTGCAGTATTCCTACAAGACATTCAACCATGCCTGCTATGCCTAGTAAAGGTCTACATGTAGACAGATAACACAAATTCATCAGACACTTCATAGCCAATGATTCAAACCTCTTGGTCAATGCTACAAGGCTCTGAAAACCTCTACCATCACCTTGCATCTGTAACATAAATGATAATATTGTCAGTGCTAATGCAAAACAAAAACATAGTTCCTACTATTTTTGCATTAAATAGTTACTTACAACACTGAAAATCTATTGTTTATTTTAAAGTTGGCCACAAATTGTAAACACATGTATATGTATATTTATTTTATATTAGTAGCAGCAGTGGAATAATATAGTGGTTACTTAATGCCCCTGTGTCTTTAAAAATGTCTCTCAACAGCTGAACCTTGTGTTGAGCAACAACAAAAAAAAGGAATGCCAAGTAATTTTTGCTTTCTTATGAACTGCACAGAAGCTTTGAAGTTGAGAAGGGATTTAAATAGGTGAGCCTATGGTGATAAGTCCTGGTATAAAATAAGGGGATCGAATAATTTTGTTTACCTGTTCAGCACATTGTGAGGTTGTATGCATTGTGAAGTATCCAATACATTTTAGTATACCACTTATTAGTTCTTCTTGACTCTTTCTAAGCTCCACTTCCTCAATCTGTGGGTTGCTAGATTTCAGTATACCAGCTGATTCACATTCGGTGGTAAGCAGGATAGCTATGCAGCGCACTGTGTTAAGGCTCAACATCTCTTCTCTTTTCTCTGTCACCATCCATAGTTGCCTGTACAGGTAGCAAGGGGTAAATACATATAATTTTAAAATTAATTGTTTTCAATTATCTAGGCTTTGTAGATTTATTTGTCTCATATCTCCCATAATGGTGCTTATCATGGGAGGTGTTCCTACAGCAGTGAACTAACATAGCCTAATGATGAACTACATTTATTATTTTTGTATACCTTATAGCACGAACTGCCATAGTCAAAGTAGGATATGAAGTATTTTTGTCTCTCTTTTCTATGAGGGATATGAGGGCTGAGACTGCCCCATGGTTGTGAAGTTCCTCAGCATTTGTAGGCCTTTGTGCCAAATTGCCAATGACTCTACAGGCTCTTCCAACAATACTGTCACGACAAACAGTCTTCAGCACGGTCATTAGAGGTGCAAATACGTTTAGTTTTCCAGTCTGTAATTCAATATACTGTATGAGTATGGCAGTTAACTTAGGAATTATTAAAATTGTAGAAAAAGTTTAGAGACATCAAAACTTACCGCTAGGCATGTTTGTTCGTCTAAACAACAATTGCCAAGAATACTCAGCGATAAATCAAGGATTCTTTCGTTTGGCTTGCGTAAATGCGGAACCAAGTAGACCAAACCACCGAGATCTCTGAACAACTGGAGGCCAATTTCATCTGTAATAACTTTACTCCTTAGTTTCAATAGAGCTTCTTGGACACGAGTTGATGAGGTGGATTGAAGTCCGTCGATAACAGTTTTTACATAGTTTTTATCCATTTTCTTTGTAAATAATTTTCAAAACATTTTAATTGCATTGAAGAATTTTTCTATGAACAGCTGATTAGTTTCTCATGTCAATGTCAATAGATATTTTTTATCGATAGACCGACAACAGATAAAAGAACCGATATTTTCCGAAAACCTTGTTGTCTCATCCACAGATGTACGGGGGGTGCTACCTCAGAAAAACGATTGTCTATGGAAGTGCCCTAAGCATGTACTTTCCTTGGATACCTAAGTAAACAAATCGGTAGAACAACATGGCGGATTAGGGATGTTCACTTGTTCGTCTAGTCGATAACATTATATCGATGGACGAGCTTGTCTTTTTAATCGACATCAAAAAAGGAAAGGTTCTATGTTCAACTGTATATTTTTTTTGTATCAATGAGGGCTACCGTTTTTGTACTCACCAGTTGGCGCCACTGTAAAGTAAGGTCAGAACGAAGTTACTTATAGGCGACGGGAAAATATATTTACATACATTTTTAAGCGATTCAGCGACCCGCCCCGGCTTTGCACGGAAACCTCTTAAATTGTCAGTGTTCCTCTACTATATTATGCATGTATTATACATGTAAACCTACCTCTTGAATCACTATCTATTTAAAACAACCGCATCCAAATCCGTTACGTAGTTTTAATGATTTAAGCATACATAGTTCCCTATGGACAGACAGACAGCGGGATGCGACTTTGTTTTATACTACCTATGTTATGAAGAGCGCATTTCTGAAGTGGTCCCATTGGAAGAAAGTCAGGATCTGATGGTGGGATCCCGGAGAAATCGAAGGAAACCCTCATTTTCGGAATTGGAGCTGGATCCGAGAGTTTACTGGAAGTGAAGCAGGAGCAGGATATGTAATAAAACACTGTTTTAACTGTATTGATCGCGTATATTTTGTATTTTGTTATAACCTGACGTTTTGGAAGCTTTTCTGATTTGAATGCACTCTCTTCAAAGTGCGATGTGCAAACATGAATGTCTTGAGTTCCTGGCCGGATATTTTCTAAGCCAATATTTTCATACGATTCCCTCCGCCGGCTTTCATTTCTTGGTAAACTAAAACAAGAAAAAATACGTAACTTATTAAGGTCAACACATCATCAGTAGTTTTGTGTCCGGTGGTCTTGTGTGGAGAGGTTCAAGTCCGTTAAGATGGACTTGCACCTCTAAGGTCAACACATATTTTTGTCAAAGTTTATTTTGAATCCAAAAATGGTTTTCAAATGGTTTTCGTAATAAAAAAGTCCTCTACACTTGCCCAATAGTTATACTTAGGTACCCATACTGACCTTACCTAATTTATCGATAACGTTCGATGTTCGATGATGTTCAACACTAGCACCGGTTTTTATGTCTATTTATTTATTTATTTATTTATGGAACGCCAACAGCGTATATATGACACATTCTTAAATTTAGGCACTTATTTAAGGTTCTTATATATACACTAATAATAGGCGGACACATCATTCTATGAAATTCTAATACTATATACTATATAAACTAAAGGCACTAAATATCAAATATATATGTATAACATGAATAAAATATGGTAAATTTCAATAACAACGAAAAAAAAAAAACATAGTGAACTAAGAACCGGTAGCTTCATGCTGGAAATGTTCCAGCACCTTGAATTTGAATTTATTGAGGTTATCACTGAAAATGTCTATATCAGGAACTTGTTTGACAATATAGTTATATTGTTTACAGAGCTGTACTACTGGTGCCTGAAGGCCTATGTTAGAGTTGCAAAAAGGAGTGTTGAAGATGGAAGTGATTGGATGCCTGGGGGACCTGGTTGGTACTGCAAGATTAATATTAGACAGAATGTCTTTACAATCAACTAGACCGTTAATTACCTTATGTAAGAATGTTAGTTGTTGAACCCTACGGCGATTATAAAGGGATACCATGTTGAAGAAATTTAATCTTAATGGATAAGGTGTCCTGTGAGAAATACCAGTTGAAATGAAAGAAAGGTGACGTGTAAAGGATCTTTGGATACTTTCAAGTCTCTGCGAATGTATGGAATAAAAGGGGTTCCAGGAAATGCAAGCAAACTCAAGGATACTTCTAACAAGGGCATTGAACAGTATAATTTTAGTTGAATACTTTTTAAATTCTTTAGAGTTCCGCTTAATGAAACCCAACATTTGAGCCGCTTTTTTAACAGTTTTGTCATAATGCATAATAAAACTCATTCTGTTGTCCAGAGTAACACCCAGGTCTCTTATTTCTTTAACTTGTGCAATTTCTGTATTATTTAGGTGATAGCAAGAGTTAAGGGGAATCTTTTTTCGACTGAATTTTATATGGAAACATTTATTTGGGTTAAGCATCATTTTGTTACGTTTACACCATGTAGCTATTGAATCTAAATCGTCCTGAATTAATTGAATATCGTTGATTGAGTAAATAGTCTTATAAATTTTTAAATCATCGGCATATAAGGAGTAATTGCAGTGTTTGATGGACTCTGTTATATCATTTATAAAAATTTGAAATAGAATTGGACCTAGGTGGGAGCCTTGCGGCACTCCCGACTTCGCATAGTAAACCTGTGATTCATAACCCTTTACAGCAACAGTTTGAGGTCTATTAGACAAATATGATCGGAACCAATCAAGAAGAGTGCCGAAAATTCCCTGAGCACAGAGTTTATCCAATAGAATGAAGTGGTTAACTTTGTCAAACGCATTGCTAAAATCTGTGTATATAGCATCCGTTTCAATGCCTTTATCGAGGTTAAGAGTAATATCAGAAATATAAGTCACTAAGTTAGTATCAATAGAGCGACCATTTCTAAAGCCGTGCTGTGAATCTGCAATAGACAATTTTGTGTGGCGGGTGATGACAGATGTAACTAATCCCTCAAATACTTTAGAAAAACAAGATAGAATTGAAATAGGGCGGTAATTTTGAACTACATCTGGATCTCCTTTCTTAAATACTGGTACCACTCTAGCTTTTTTCCATTCATCCGGGAAAATTGCCTCATCAAGTGACTTATTTATGATAAGTGTGACAGGATAGGTAAGCTCTTTAACGCACCGTTTGATAAAAAATGGGTGTATTCTATCCGGACCAGCTCCCTTAGAAACATCCAATGATTTCAACTGATTACTTACTTCTGTTTCCGAGAAACTTAATTTACCAAGACAGTTTGATATCAATGATACACTATAAGAAGATAAGTTGCAATTATTGCTTATTTCAGAAGAATAAACAGAAGAAAAATGGGTTGCAAATAAGTTAGATATATCAGTCCCAGTTTTAGCAGTAGAAGTTAAAGAGTGCATGACTGAAGGGATAGAAGAGTGATTATTTCTCTTTGTCTTTATAAAAGACCATAAAAATTTTGGGTGTTTGGCTATATTTTCCTCAACTTTAGTTATGTAATCTTTGTAACATTGGTCGTGGTAGGTATTACAGCGTTTTCTAAGAATCTCATACTCGAGTCGGTCTCGAGGATTTTTATGTTTTTTAAATTTGGCCCTTAACTTATCTTTTTCAGCAAAAAGTTTTATGAGCTTCTTGGTAAACCAAGCAGGATATTTAGAATATTTAAGCTTATGTTTAGGAGTATGCTTATCAATAATCTTGAATAAAGTTTGATAGAAGGAGGATACCATATCATTTACATTAGATGAACAACTATGTACTAAACTAGACATCCAGTCAGTGTTTTTTAGTTCTGGAATTATACTATCATAATTAGCCTTAAAGTAATAATTGTAATCTTCACGTGATTTTGATTTAAGATTTAGTTTTATGTTAAGAGGTACTTTAATAATTAGTGTAGGATGCAACGGATCAAGCTTGCTGAGGGGACATGCCGAACTTATATCTAGGTCCATATTTGACATGACTAAATCAAGTATTCTACCTTCAGAGTTTTTTAAACAGTTAAATTGACCTATACTGTTAACCGACATGAAATCAATGAGTGAGTAACCTAATTGACAGTTATAATTACTGGGTAATAGGGTATTACTACCATCTGCTTTGAACCACTCAATAAAGCTTAGGTTAAAATCACCAATAATGATGACACTATCCACATGGTCCAAGACATCAGAAATATTTTCTAAAAGTCTAGATTGAGTCTCCAATTTAACAGGTGGAGGAAGATAGGCTGCACATAATGCTAATCTTTTGGAATAATTATCCTTTGTAAATTCTAGAGTGACCCAAATATCTTCTAAGCAAGTTTCCCAGTTGAGAACACGGCATGACTGAATATTGTTTGATACAGCTATGAGTACACCCCCTCCATCCTTTTTGGTGTTTTTAGATATTATTCTATCTTTCCTATAAACTGTGTACCGGGAGTCAAACAATTCACTAGAAAGTATATTAGAGTTAAGCCATGTTTCAGTGATAACAACAACATCATAATTATTATTAATAATATTTGAATAAAAAGAGTTTGTTTTAGTCCTTAGACCTCGAGAGTTTTGATAAAATATTTCAATTCTATCCATAATAATGGTTGCTTAAAAATTAAGAACTGAAAAAACTAATAAATTACTTAAGCTGGTTAAGATATTCCGAGTTGCGCACATATACAGGTTGGCTGGTTTCATCTTTCCTCATGAAGACTTTCCCGTTGCGTACCCATACGAATTTGTAGCCCAAATCCTTTGCCTTCCAGCGGGCTGCTGCATGCAACGACTTGTTCAATGGGGTTAGATGCTCAGCTACAAAGATAGGTACACGAGGTCCACTAATATGTACATGTTCGGAGTTCAGTTTGTCTTTAGTATTTGACTTGTTGAACTGGGAGACTGCTGCTAGAAAAGTGTCACGGATCCTTGGGCTTCTCAGTTTTACAATCACTGACCTTGGGGCTTTGCTATCTTTGTTAATCTTTGCCACTCGAGTTACGTGAAGAACATCATGATCTGTAATGTCACATTTAACTGATTTTGCCATTTGTAGTATAGTCTTGCAGAGGTCTTCTGTGCGGTGCTCTGGTAGGCCATTAATTTCAATGTTGCTTTCTCTCATGTTCTGTTCTACAATAGTCAATCTGTGTGACAAGTCCTTAACTGATGATTCCAATGAGGCATTCTTATTTTCAAGCGATGCAATTATATTGTTCTTTTCATTCACTGTTGCCTTCAGTTCTTCAAACTGGATGTTAATAAATGCTAAAGCGTCTTGGAAGGCATTAAATTTGTCATCAATATGTTTTAGATGAGTAGTCATAGAGGTATTCTGTACCTTCAGAGGTGAAAGTTCTTGTTTCAGCATTTGTAGGAACCTTCCCTCTGTTAGATGTTCATTGCTTTTCTCATTAGATGTTGTAATTTCGTAAGTGTCGTTGGCGCTCTCACGCTCGCTTGATTTGGTCACGGTAGGGAGTTTTGGTACCTTTGTGGATGTAAAAACTGGTGAGGTTACGTTTTGCACAGAAGATTCAATTTCAGAAGATTGCTTGGATGCTTTAGACTTGCTGGCTTTCTGCTTCTTTTCTGGGCATCCGTCCGGGCATTTCCAAGTGTTTTCGCGCTCTATATCGGTGTTGTAGAATCGCGCTGCAGTGATGTTCGCACACTGGAGGTCGTAGATACGAGAACACATTATGCATTTTACCGATTCTCTTGTCTTTATGCATTTGTTGCACTTACTGCAGACAGCAGGCGTGGGTCTCGGTGTCATTGTCGGGAAAATTAGAGGTTAGAATTTTCCAATGTTATGGTATTTATCGTAGAAGACAGAAAAAATTGGTGTAAAACGCCGTAGATTTCTAAAAACTATACGTGCGCCTTATTTTGATGTAAAACTTATCAAAAAATCAATTAAAAACTAACTATTGTTGGATGGACGGTTTGGACGCCATCCAGTGTATTGTCTGCGATGTGAATGAAATATTGAGAATATTGCGGGTTTCTACAGCTCACAATAAAGATGATTCAAAATAATAGGTTTTTACACACTTTATATCAAAATACAATGTACATTAAACACCAATTTAACGAAATGTTACCACTTACCGGTGTAAGGTTAGATTCGGCCTGTTTTTGCTTTGGCATAGGCCTCAGCCTGCTACAGAACACTTCATGGTACCTCTTCTATATGATTTTCAATTTATATTACAGTTTTGCTCAATAAATAAGTCGAAAACACGGGCAAAACATAAAAATCTCACAATGACTTCTCCTGACATGTAAACAAACCCGTTGAATAGAATGACATCCGTGACAATGAAACCAGGAAGAGGGCGCTGATAAAAAGAGTGTTTATTGATTTTTCCTAACGTTAAACCACTGTTATGAGAACGAGACTGGTAGTCCAATATTGCTTCCGTGTCAAATTCGACAATTACAACAATTCCATATGATCGTTTTTCAGAGGGTGCTACGCATACAATGTGTCCATAATTTTTGGACCTTTTTGAATTTTGTATCTGTGATGTTAGATTTTCATTTTGACGTGAGTGAGTGATTCATAAAAAAAAAATAGTTTTCGATGCGATGACAGAGTTTTCTGAATACGTTTTGTAAATGAAAATAAATCAGTGAATTTACTTGAAAAATCTAACATAAATTTGTCATGAAATCGTTTGGTGAGAGATGAGTGTCTTTGGGGATTTTCAACGTGTATGGGTGCAACGATTTCCTGAGAGTGCTCTGCCAGCCGCCTGGGAAGAAGATGTCAGGGCCAATTTGGCTAAACACAAACAAAAAGTTGCTATACTCAGAGAAGAATTGGAAAAAGAAGAGTTTTATGTTGAATACCTAGAAACTTTGTTATCTGATGTTGAGAAACATAAAGCAGCAGCTCAAGTGCTACGAGGGGCTCCGCCCTCGGGATCTAACGTGAACGAATCTGATGATAAAACTTCGGACAGTAAACAGGTACCTTACCTACCTAATCTCGTAGAATTTGTCCTAGATCTTTTATAATTTGCATGTCTAAATTTTGTGTCTTGTTTATCCCATATTTTCTTTGCCCATTCCAATTCTACTCATTTTGTTATCTTGTTAGATTGTAGCTATCATTTGTTATCATTATCTACATCATACTTTTAATGTGATAGGTGCCTATATTTGCTAATTATAAACCATGCAACATTTTTACCTACTATCACTTGCTTTATTTTGGGTTACAAAGGGACCACATTAACCACCCCCCTTTCATCTTTATTATGCAAACATTCATTCTATGTGAGTGTTGGTATGATTTCCAAAGTATTTTTCCAAGAAGGATACTTTATTTAAAACTGTGTACATTATGAATCTATGATCTACTTCACTGTTCTACATTAATATTTATCACTGACCATCTCATGCTATTGAAGCGTGAAATATAACAGTTAAGATGTACATCTTATTGCACAGAGAGTTCATATTTCCTGTTATTTTCACTAGATTCTCCCTGTGTCTGGTAGATATTTAAGATTTCAATAACTTAACTTTTGTAGGCTTACAAAATTAGGACTTAGGCAAGTAAAATTTCAAACAATAAAAGATTATTAAATAAGAAATGAGTGTTATTTATTTTCTCTTCACTTCAATATTTTTTTGTCCACAAATAATGTGAAAAAGAAACCACTACTACATTTTTATATTACATTTCTAATATAAGTTGGTTTTGGCTATCAAAATATTAGTTTATTAAGATTAAGATACAAGTAAATATTTATTAATGACAGG
Organism: Eupithecia pulchellata; assembly: GCA_963931895.1. Taxonomy (NCBI): domain Eukaryota; kingdom Metazoa; phylum Arthropoda; class Insecta; order Lepidoptera; family Geometridae; genus Eupithecia; species Eupithecia pulchellata. The sequence continues at coordinate 4,613,227 of OZ007533.1, read as the reverse complement.
CATCTAACTAATATATATAGAAATACCTAAAGTTAAGAACAAAAAAAACATTACATACATTCTATTGCCAGTGAAGAATGGAGTCGCATCTGCCCAAGCATTAACATCATTGATGTAATCTCTCTACATATACTCACACATTTTCCAGGAATAAGTAGAAGCCCATTATGTTATTCCATGACTTCATGTTATTACATTTAGGGATGAAAAAAATCTGCCCAATCCATTCAGTAGCAATGGCATGATCAAACATCTAAAGTTTCACATTTAATATTAGTGTGAATACAATATTGTCTTAACTTCTCAGAAATGGTTTTTGCACTCCATAATTATCCTGATAAAAACATAGCATAAGGATACCTATTCTGTTTAGTTTACAATCTACCCATTTATGTTTTCATTATAAAGTGGTTAAAGATGAATCATCAAGGAACAGCTTAGCTGGATTTGTGTTAGGAATATAAATGAGCCATAACATCAAAGGATTAACTAAGTATCTTATTATGTAGGTATTAAATTTATTTTGTCTTTGTTATATCATCATAATAATCCTAAATGAATTGTTTGCAACTTCTGTTTGAATTTGTTGTCCTAACATTTTTTAACAGGTAATTTGCTAATTTGTTGCAGTAAAATAAAGTATTTGGTAATTTGTGTGTAATTATGTTGATTGGCAAAATGGTGTTAAAGCCGGCAGAGTTGACTGACACACCTATTAAACAGGTCACACCCACTTAATTGGAATGAAAGTGCCTCTTTCAAGGTTGCCACGTTTCATTAAAAGCGACATGAGAATTATGATGGATTGGTATTGTTTCGATGAGGCTTTAGTGAAAAATTGTTTGACCTTGAATTATAACCAGTAGCATAATGATTTTTGTAAAGAGAATGTTTAAAAGTAGAGTGGAAAGACCATGATTATCTAATAAGCAACCAAATATTTTTGGATGTAGGTCTCATGCATGAATTCAAAGTGAATCATCGCCCACTCAAATATTTAATACCAAACAAGTTACATAAAAGCCTACTTAAGATATTCTGTCACACCCACATACAATAATTCTTTCAACTGTTGTTTCTTGTAGAAATTTAAAAAAGTACATAAGTACATTAGTTTTAACTATAAGGATAGAAATGAAAATTACAATAAATAATACTAAATAGGTAGCCTACTTAGTTTTAACTAATCAAGTACTTAAATTTCTGTGCTGTTTCCCTGAACATCTGATAATTATAAATATATTGGTTATTGTGGTGAATACTTATTTTATCAAAAATGCAGTTTTTAAATAATAATCATTGAAACTATTTACAGGGCTCAAACACAAACTCACTGTCAAAGAAAAGTGAAGAAGATAGCACCAGCAGTAATAAAACTGATGACTCCGCCACAGTGCCTGAATTACCTGAGTTTGAGCATGTTCAGCTCAGGGCCAAAACTCCTCTCGTTGCAGAGAGAAGCTCCGTTAACCAGTGCATCAATGAATTATCTTCAAACCTAGTGGCGGAGGCTCGCAGGAGGTGTAATAGTGAGATAGTACAGCGCAGTGATAATAGTCAAGATGCTAGTGGTAAGTTATGTAGGACTAGCTTGTACCCGCGGCTTCACATGCATTTTTCGTTAAAAAGCACATTATGTTAATCCAGCTAGCCTATGCACACCACAATAAATTTGGACTTGGTTTGTCTCGCGAAACTATCTTGCGTATATGAAACAAATGCACGACATAATGTTGTTGCGGCGCGCACCATGGCACAACTACCACAACAGGCGCGTAGTCAGCAGGTCTAGAACTACAATCTGAGCTAAATTTCATCTTTATCCAATCTGTAGTTTTGATGTGAAGAAGTAAAGAAAATAGATACATCCATCTAAATTTTCGCTTTTATAATATTAGTAGCTTCTGTTACTTTAAATGGTCAAGATTAATGTGTGATTCATCCCATGTGTCCATGAATGTTTATTTCTCTATCAATGATGGGAAAATTGATCTATTGTTTATACTACAGTAGGTATAATATGTAGAATAACTATTATAGTGCTGCACTACAGTAGTCTTGATAAATATGATAATGTATAGTGTCAATCAATTATGTTTATTTATTCCCAGTAGCCTTAGATGAAAAAAGTCCGAATCAAGCCAAAAACCGTCCGCAGTCACAAACAGGTGACTTTGTAACAGTCATCGAAGTAAATGGTCTGAAGTTAGCCGAGAATGCTGCCAAGAAAGCGGAGGAAACATCACAATCGTCTCAGTCAGAAAGTACCCCTCCGGATCCTGTATTAGCTGCTAAGAAAAAAGTTCCACCTAAGTAAGTAAGGCTCAATGCAATAAATTCAATTTTAAGTATGGGACCCAACATCTTCACTGACATAGGAGTGTATTGTGTGCATTGCCCTCCTGCCTACCCATGCTCTATCCCGCCCAGCCCATTGGAGAACCGGAGCTGGATTTGGCGATTGACAGCTTCGGTTTAGCTTTTCTAAAGGTTAGGATTAATTACTCTATGAGACTCTTTAATCCCGTTTTCCATCTGGCCTCCTCTGTAGTCGTGCAGTGTACCATGTGTCTTCCCGGAAGCAGGGTCAGTACTTATTTGAGACAGAAGTTTTCATAAAGTAGCGTATGTAGATACTCTAGCATTTCTATTTAAATTTATGTACAGTCAGCAACGAAAGTCTATTCACGCTTGCAGTTATTTAATTTATTTCCGAATCGAATACGAAAATTACTATTTAGGTTTGCGTATTCACGGAAACGACAGAAACACTTTCAATTTTACCATTACGTATGAAAAGAACCATACCAGTATAACTTAAAAATTTAAAATAAATAATTTTGATCGATTTACTTTGCTAACTGTACAATGAACATTCGTCCTTATTAATACATACTTCCGATGTAATTCATCAATTTAGACGTTTCCGCAAAACGTTTAATTAGTTAAGTTTCAGGAAATTTTAAACTCACTGATTTCGCAAAAGTATTCGTATTTTAACTTGACCAACGTCGCGCGTTTTTGTACTAAGATGCCGAAGACAGCATCATTGATGAAAGAGTACGTTATTCTGTCTCAGATAAGTTGGCTTTTCTCTGGCTTTTCTGGTCTGGTATAAGATTTTGATAAGTACCTACAAAAAAGGATCGAATGACATTAAAAGTTTTCTTTAAATATCAATTCCTTGCTAACTGTGCATTACGATAAATCCGGAATTCAGAATGAAAATTTCTCGAAAAACCATGGATCATTAGACTGTTTTCTCGGAGCTACAATTATTGTTAACTGTCTGTCTGTATAGAGGAATGTTACGTTCGATTATGCCATTCTATGAAAGCGAATCAAGTAATACACGAGAAGTGATGAGTGTGGCAGAAATGAATGTGTAACGAACGCTAGAGAAATCTAATGTTGTGAGCTCACAATGTGTAGCGTGTTGCGAAATTTAAATTCGCGATACATAAGTACCTAGTCTTTACTTTAGCACCTATATGTTGATGTGATGTAATTTATGATAATGATAAGGAGTTGTACAAACATGTATCTTACGTGTGGTCACGTAGCATAACTTAAAAGAAGTCATAGGATCGTTACAATGACCGGTCCTGCGCGACCCGCGTCCAGAAAAATCCCAGCGATGGGACCGCTTCTTTTCTTATTCATAGGCAAGCCAGTCTTTACGTTCTAGATGGATTTATCTTTCCATATGATAATTATATTGTAAAGAGTGTGTCGTGGCCAATGACGCGCCCTACACTAAGCTGTCACGGAAGACCAGCGCTGTAGTTGCTCTCCAAGTTCCTGCAACACACGCTGAGTGGCAACTGTCTTGGTTCCACGTATTGTTATTAGCTTTGTTTCATCGTGTTTAGTTGTATATGTCGTGGATCCAAAGAAAGTTTCCTTTCTTTCTTATCTTAATGTTAATTCTTATTGCAGACCACCACCAAAAGTGTTCAGCAAACGCGGTGCCTCCCTCCCCGAGAGTGGTCTGCCGGAAGACAGTCCGCCGTCATCCTTGGGGCGAAGACTCCGCAATGCGGACTCGCGGGAGTCCATCGCGAGCCGCGCTTCCACACCCTCCATTAGTGAAAGGGTGAGTCAGACTTGTTTTACGCACTTGTAATGTGATTATGATTGTACGTTTTTGATGTTGGTTATATGATGAATGAAAACAATTACGTTGTAAAAAGGTTTCGGTACTTTCTGTACCTAATTACTAGAAGTACCTACAACTTATTTGTGTCTTGTTTTGGTCTCATTGTTACAAATACATATAGAACATACCAATATATCCTTCTTTCCTTATTTGCTTTCTCGTTTAATGCTTAATTTTCACACATCTATTTACGAATGAGTCACAATAATCACCAATCATAATTGTATAGATTTGTTGAGTTTCTCCCTTCGAGACCCACTAAAAACCACGCTAACTAATCAACTGACAAGTTAATACGATTTAACAAGGTAAGGGTTTCTTGTACGCTTTACTTTACCTTAAAAAGATTGAAGGAACAATGAATCAAAGTGATCGCTTTATTTCCCAGTATTACTTATGTAATTTGTATATTGTGCGTGTGCAAAAGTCCTGTAAGGTCTAAAGGAAATAAAGCACTTTGATTTTGATACCAATTAATAGGTGAAAAGCTACGAGTCCATAAACTCGCTATCATCGGAACGCAAGCGCTCCGGCGGCGCGGCGACCCCGCGCTCTATCGACGAAGAGGCTACATCCACGCCGGAGCTCGGCGAGGGAACGGATGACAAGTCAGCGCCCATCTCGCTAGAGAGCATACCGGCAGTCCCGGGGAGTGAGGACGAGCCTTACTACGACCAAGTGCCAGTGGACAGCATCAATGACGGAGAGTACGTTTACATTCAGGCTGGTAAGTTGAACATACCTACTGCTTATTAATATGACAAGTCAGCGCCTCTCTCGGTTGAAACCATACCGGCAGTCACGGGGAGTGAAGACGAGCCTTACTACGTACGATCAAGTGCCAGTGGACAGCATCAATGACGGAGAGTACGTTTACATTCAGGCTGGTAAGTTGAACATACCTACTGCTTATTAATATGACAAGTCAGCGCCTCTCTCGGTTGAAACCATACCGGCAGTCACGGGGAGTGAAGACGAGCCTTACTACGACCAAGTGCCAGTGGACAGCATCAATGACGGAGAGTACGTTTACATTCAGGCTGGTAAGTTGAACATACCTACTGCTTATTAATATGACAAGTCAGCGCCTCTCTCGGTTGAAACCATACCGGCAGTCACGGGGAGTGAAGACGAGCCTTACTACGACCAAGTGCCAGTGGACAGCATCAATGACGGAGAGTACGTTTACATTCAGGCTAGTAAGTTGAACATACCTACTGCTTACATTACCCAAAGTAATGTTGTGAAATGAAATATATCCGTAGCAAAAGGCTCTTCTTTTGGGACTAGATTTTTAAACAATAAATAATAATAATAAATAAATAATGCTGGACAATCCACACAGCATCATCTAGCCCCAAGCTAAGCAAAGCTTGTGTTATGGGTACTAGATGACTGATATACATATTATATATAATACATAGATAGATATTTTTTATTATACATAGAAAACAACCAGAACCCCTGAACTGCAGATCGTACAAATATTTGTCCCGAGGCGGGAATCGAACCCGCAACCTCCTGCGTCGCAGGCGGACCTTCGCCCACCGCCCCACAGTGGTCGTCAATATTATGTTCTATTTATGATCCTGACTGGAATCATATCCCTATCGTTGGTTTTGTTATTATTTAGTTATGAACTAATTGCAGGTGGCACCGGATCCAGTACAGAGGACACTCGGAGCGGCAGTACGATCCCCTGCACGACGGAGCCGACCGCTCCCCGCGCGCCTGACTCTCCGCAGACCACAGCCCCCAACTACGTCAATATACATTACTTTATACAGTAAGTTATAACAGACTAGCGGTCCGCCCCGACTTCACACAGCTATATAACACTAGTTTACAAAAATCAACTTTTTGTCTGTTGCTGTGAATTTTGTGGGTGATATTGTTCGCTTATGGCATGACCTTGACAAATCTACCCTCAAAAGTTTTTGTGCAGCTCGAATTTCTTTATTGTTGACTTTCATCATTTCTGCCTATTTACTCGTTAATAAAGTGGGTATAATCAGTGTGTTAAGATAAATTTCATAAGTTTTTGCGACATGAGTGGTTCAAGGAGAAATTGTTTGAACCAACCCTAACCATTTTTGCTACATAATGTGGAGAATATGTGTTAAAAGAGAACAGAAAATCTATATCAGAGTGCGTTAAAAACACGTATTTACTGTACTTTGGGATATTGTTGAACCAAAATTCGTTAGTCTTGAATAAAATAAAATACAATGATCACAAATGGAATATTTGTGTAGATTTAAAAATGGTGAACATTCTGCTCGGTCAACAAAGTGGTTACATTAAGTTTCCATGTTTTATATGTCTTTGGGACAGCAGAGTTCCAAACAAGAACACTGGGTAAGAAAAGACTGGCCTTTGAGAGAAAATATGACACCTGGGCAGCAAAATATAGTCCGAAATTCACTAGTAGCTCGTGATAGAATTATTTTGCCGCCACTTCATATAAAACTAGGAATCATGAAACAGTTTGTTAATGCACTCGATAAAAACGGTAATTGCTTTTCCTACATTTGCCAAAAGTTTCCTCAGCTCACTATGGAAAAGATTGAAGCCGGTATTTTTGACGGGTCCCAAATCAAACAACTTACGAAAGATGCTGAATTTAGAAATTCCATGACTGAGCTTGAATTAAAAGCATGGACAGCTTTCGTATCGGTGATGCAAAACTTCCTCGGAAACAGAAAGTCAGAAAATTATAAAGAACTTGTAGAAGACCTCCTCTTACAATTAAGAAGTCTGGGATGCAATATGAGCATAAAAGTCCACTTTCTCCATAGTCACCTAAACAAGTTTCCAGAAAATTTAGGAGACATGAGCGAAGAGCAGGGAGAGCATATGCATCAAGATTTACGCGTCATAGAGGAGCGTTATCAGGGTTTCTGGGATAAGAATATGATGTCTGACTATTGCTGGAGCCTCATACGCCATTCCTCTAAGTCCATACATAAAAGAAGAGCTTTAAAGCGAAGTTTTTTGGAATACAATGATTGATAAAAAAAAATTAATAAATTTTTTCTCAGTTAATACTTGTATTTTTCATTTTTAAACGTAGGTACCTGAAACTCATAAACTAGAGCTGATGAAAAAAATCTACTTATATATTTGTAACCAGCATACCATATGTAGGCAGCAACAGCAAAAATTTTATCGGCAACAGATGCACTGTAAACTAGTGTAATAAATTTTAAATTCTTACACACATGTCTGTGTGTTAAGTAATGTTACCCAACGTGTATATCTTGGGTAACATTATTAAATTTTTCTTACGGATTCTTTACTTATTTTAAAATATTTTGAAGTAGTATAATATTATATCCTCTATAATATTAGCATAGATTCTCTGAGGAGCCTTTTCATGTGTTTGGAGACGGCAGAGCACCGATACAAACAAAGTACAAAGTCTTCCCAGGGCTAAAACACAGTGGCTAATAAAATCCCTTATTATTATATTCACCTGTTGCCAATAGAGGCGCCATCTAGTTAAAACCACGAAAGAGATTCATTAGTTACCATGGTTCGTTAAACTCATACACGCACCCTTCACAAAAAAAATGCTAAAAAATCGTCACAGCATCATCTAGCCCCAAGCTAAGATGGATACTAGACGAAAATAAATAAGTTTTATTTCGGACACTAGTCCATAGGTTTATGATAAAAAACAAACATAATACAGAACTGTGACAGGTATCAGCTGAAGAGATAATCAATGCGGAAGGTATTCATTGTATTTACTGCTCAACCCACCCCGTAAAGTACCTCCAAAGTGGAAATGATAGTCCCTCTGCCAAGACTTCAGGATTCCGTTGCGATTGTCCCTAAGCTTACATTTTACTCAAATACGTTTCTAAAAAGTGACTTATGTTAACGTTTGTATTTAGACAAGGCGGGGAAGGGATAGAGCCGAGCGAAGCAGGTTCAGAACTAGCTGACTCCAGCGATACGCCTCTGTTCCTGAGGACGATCTCTTCAGACACTGAGGCCAGTGCCACACCGCCTGCCATTAGGAAACTGCAGACACAGGTATTTATTCTAGCTTTGAGTTTAAATAGGGACCTATGGTAGACGACCCCTGTGACGCGGTGGGCGAAGGTCTACCTGCGACGCAGGAGTGCGGGTTCGATTCTCGTCTCGGGACAAATATTTGTACGAGCTGCACATATTTTTTCAGGGTGTTCCTGTCGTTTTCTATCTATAATAAAAAATATTTATATATGTATTTAATAATATTATATTATCTATATCAGTCATCTACTACCCATAACACAAGCTCTACTTAGCTTGGGGCTAGATGATGCTGTGTGGATTGCTCGGCATTATTTATTTATTTATTTATGGTGGTTAGAAAGACATAAAGCCAAGAGAAACGGGCTCAGAATTGACTGAATCCAGCAATACGCAGCTGTTACTAAGGTGCAACTCCTCTAAAACTGAGTCCAGTGCCACACCGCCTGCTATTAGGAAACTGCAGACACATGTATTTATTCTAGCCGTTTAGTTTAAATAGGGACATATGGTCGCTAGAAACATATGCCAAGTGCATAATCCAAGTGAAACGGCTCAGAACTGGCTGAATCCATCAATGGACAAATATTCGCAGCTGCTTCTTCTATTAAATTTGACGTGTAATTTTTAAAACTACTGTCAAAAATATAAGTTAAGATATAATCGTCTGATTATCTTTTAAAAGGTCATCCTAAACACAATAAATGGTAAACTATTTGTCTTGTTATTGTGGTCGCGAAAACAAGAAAGAAATTTTTAAATGTTCAGTCTTTGAAATTAAATGTTGGTCTTTTTTTGTTTCATATAATTTCACAAATTATTATACAACTTAACAGGATTAATAAAACTTTTTTTTGAAGGTTCAAACCAGGGATGTTACGAAGCTTCGACTCCGACTCCGATATGTCGGAACCTCCGATTGATATTACACCTCCGGTTCCGACTTCTGTTCCGAAACTTTCAATCGGATGTTTAAATCGGAGGTCGAAGCATAGCGGATAGCGGGCGATGACGCGCGGCGGCTGCGGTCAGCAAGAGTTTAGAGTTTACTTAATAATAATAGAGAAAAAAGCATCCACATAAATGATGATTCATTACTGTGGTGGAAAGTTAATGGAAATACAAAATTCCAACCCCTTCAATCGATTGCCCGCCAGGCTTAGTAGCAAGCAAATAACTTTTTAGTGGGGCTGGCCTAATCTATGACCCGCTAAGAAATAGATTAGACGGAGACAAAGCTGCAAAGCTTTTGTTTATTAAATACTAGCTGACCCCCTCGCAATTTCATTTGCGTGGACTATAGGGTAAAAAATCTTGACGAAATCAGTCCCTATTTTAAGAGTCGGAAATTCCTGAAACCCGCTTTAAATATTATGTAGGTATCCCGTTATAAGGGTTTTATTTAAATAATAACGATTTACTGTAGGTATTTTTTTCATAGTGAATGATAATGACACGATGAACTTCAAACATTCTACTTTATTTAAAGAATATTTATCGGGTATTTATCGCGTACCTTTTGTTTTTATTTTCCCCTACGTTTTCATCGCGTTGCAGCGATCGTGATCACGGGGCGACTGGATGTTCTGCGAGTTACTGCCAAGAATTGACGGCAGTATCCACGACTAACCTCAATCCGTCTTCTGAATCAAGAATGTCCACGTTCACAGTACGACACACTACACTGACCGTGTCCGAATGCTACTTTAGCCCATCTTAAACTTGAATATCAGTTTTTATCCCATTTTCAGGATTATTTTGAAAAATCCTAAAATACGTATTCAATATTTTTGTTTGTGTAGTTTTCTCTGTAAATTTAAAGCCAATAGGCTCAATGGTTGATAAATTTCACCACAATAACCTCAATAGTTCGACTTCCTTTTCATACTTATGTTGTGACATTCTTTAAAATCCTGAAACACGTGTTTTAATTTATAGTTTTTTCAGTACATACTGAAAGCTTGAAGTCATTAGTATGCTATATTAAAAAGTTATAGACATTTCAATACGGAGCCAAACAACGAATCTCAAACTTGATTCACCCAATTTTCAGGAATATTTTGAAAAATCTTGAAACATGTGTTAAATATTTTTGTATGTTTAGTATTTCCTGTAAATTTCAAGTGAATCGGGCCACCGGTTACAGAGTTAGAAAAAGGACCAAAAAAACTTCCACCCCCCCCCCTTTCACCCCTTTAGAGGTTGAATTTCCAAAAATCCCTTCTTAGCGGGTGCTTGTGTTATAAAAGGAACCCTCCTTCCAAATTTCAGCTTTCTAGCTTCAGCGGTTTAGGCTGGGCGTTGTCGCCAGAAAATCGCTCGTTCCTTTATATATTAAGAAGATAATTTGCTACTTTTAGTCCTTTTAGAGTCCATTCATTTGATTTAATTTTCTAACTGCTGTTAATTTTTAACGACTAACCATTGAAAAACCATGAATATTGCTATTTGACGAATAAAGGCTATCTGACTGTTTATCTGACGATTGAAAAATCGGCCCTAAGTATGTTATTTAAGTTTATAATTTTAAGTAAATTAAAGAGAATGATTAAATAATGTTTGTATTTGTTCTATATAATATTTGATTAATCCTCCCCTTAACACTCTGCTCTTAATCTCTCTTCTGCCACCACCTTCGACTCCGCCTCCGCCTCCGACTCCGACTCCGCCTCCGCCTCCGACTCCGATAAACCAAAATTTAAAACTCCGACTCCGACTTCGGTTCCGTTAAACCACCTCCGTAACATCCCTAGTTCAAACAATCTTTCTTTAGACTTCTACTAATAGGTCAACTTTGCAATCTTGGTGCACAAAATTTTTATGCGAACATCGAAACTATATGTTTGTGGAGGGAGTGTGTAATTGTAACGATTTTTGCGGAAGGCCTATGTCTAATAATGGACGTCTTACGGTAATGATACTTGTACATTATATAAATTTACGAACTCAGAGCCTCTTTTCGTAAAATTTATTTAAAAATCTAAGTAGATAAATATACCTTAGAACAGGAAGTTATCTACAAATAATTTGAATTTCTTTCCTCAGTTGTGAAAGGTATGAGTAATTTGTTTTAAACCGATAATGATCACAAACAGGAAGGCAATTACCAAATAAACAATAGAAAATATTATCCTAAAACTCAAAAAGAACAACAAAGCTCAAGTCAGTCCCTAATCTTATCCACCGCTGTATACAAAACCCTTATCTCAAGCATAGATAAGCCAGCTTTCTTGAAAATAATTTTATTGTTTGCTTAACGAGGGAGCGAGCGATTTGCGCCTGCCTGGGACATCAAATAAAACACTGATGTGCATCACTTCTGCAATAGTCTATTTATTAAATTAATATTATTATCTTCTGAATTATCGCTACTTGTTTGGATCTTGCTTGATGTCTGAGGAATTTTATTGTTATAAAACAGTAGATCCTTATAAACATTACCAGCGTTGTTATTTATGGAACATTCCTCCATGCTGGTTAATAGATAATATTTGCAATAGAGAATTTTACAATAGTTATTGTTTAGACATCTTACGTAATAACAGATTCCTTTTACGCAAAACGCATTAATTTCTGCGTTGGTGATTATTCCGTTCATTAGTTTAGTTGCGTATTCTTCTAAAGTTATCGCTATAGAATTAGATATGATTGAATGTAGATCTTCAAGGAACGTGTATGATAGTGTTATCGATCCGACATCTGTTATACCTGAAAAAAATGAAAGGGATTTGAGAATGGTTACATTCTTAATAAATATTACTACAACCTGGGAATGTATACTTTTTAGGGATATTCTAATATGAGCTCATAATAGACCAATCATTAATCTGCTTTATTTTTTCCAAAATAAAGCTATGGGCGGGGCCCTTTGCCTTGCAGTGGGACACATCAAGCTAATAATAAAGCTATGGGTGACATGGTACCAGGTTATATGAAATTTTCGATGATGATATTGAATAAGCGTATCATGCACTAACCTCTTGATATTCGCTCGTTGGATTCGCTTTAGTAACGTTCTTTTCACTCCCGACAGTTGACGATAAAAAGCTCTCTAGTTCCAATAGAGGTTTCGCCTCCTTCTGCGTTGGAGACTCAATTGTTGCAATGGTTGTTGATGTCACTTTAGGTGCACTCGTATCCTGCGCTGCCGGATCTTGTGATGGCTTTGGGGCCGGTTCCGTTATAGAAGGCACAGGCTCCTCCGGTATCGAAATTATGTTGTACACTCGACACTCTCCCATCAAATCCGTCTCATAAATATTACATGTTATATTATTACAGCCAAGTTCGTCACACTTTTGGGTTGTACAAGTCTGATTGTTGCACCAAACTGTGACGTTGTGTGTGAAGATTTTAATGTTTTCCGGGGTTTGATATTTCAGAGTTGATGCTGTGAATGGCTCAAGGATCGGTGCTTTTTCGGTCTCGGTAGTCAACCATGTAAACGGATACCTTATCCACTCCCATAATGACGAAAATACTCCGCGATTATTTGTTATGTCACCTGTAAGCGATGTTAGTTGAGTGAAATATAGCCCAATACTAAACTTATACACACACGCACACACATTATTTGTACTTACCTTCAGCCGCCGGTTTACTGAAGCACTCTTGCGACAAGCACAACACGAAAAAAATTACAAATGATTTGAAAATCATGATGCTGGCACGGAGTCTTCACGGGAATGAAACGTTTAATAGTCTCGCTCACCTTATATACCTGCATGGAGATATTTCCCTATCTTCTAAGAGATAACGCACACCCGGGAATGTTTACTTAATGAGAAACAAACGACTGCAACAGGAAACATTTAATATTACCGAGATTTACATTTCACTAAGTACTTTCCACAGTAGATACGTTTTACGAAAAAATAGCATGATGAGAGTTAATAGATTCTTCAAACAGTTTATAACCTACAAAAATTTAACCAGCAATATAATTGTACCAGGATCTTGACGATGGTAATTATAATGGCAAAGGTTGATGCTTGTTGTATCGCACGTGCACTTGTGAGACTAAGAATTTAGTCGAAATTCTCTCACAGGACGTTGAATTTTTCTTGGACTCTTTAATTTTCACTTCGCATAAGGTGCAGTGGTCTTTCCAATATGGGCACGCGAGAAACCTGCATAGAACTCTATTGCAATTTGTCAGAATTTTTATTTTCGGTACACCATTTTTTTGATAAATAGAATTTATCATCCTGTGAACATCTTCGAAAATATCGGTTTTATTCGAAGGTTGTTGCACTTCTTTACTCATTAAACTTTCGATTTTTTTTCCAGTAACATCAATTATTTTAGTTTCCATATCTACTGGAATAATTTCCCCATTTTTTGAAAATTTTAAAATTTTTGGATGTTGTTTCATAATTTTTGTCCATGGGTTTAGATACTTTGCATGGTTCTGTTTAATAAAAATATTAAATTAGAAAAACTCGATTGACAGGACTAGCATATGTTAAGAAAACAATTACCTTACCTCAGTCATAATAAGTGAGTGTGATGAGAGAGTAGTTAGCAAAGCCAAAGCTAAAGAAATAGTAGTTTTCATTGTCCTTAGGTCCAATTTCAACTGAGAAGTTGAATCTTATGAGCAATCACTTAACTTTCTTATCATTATTATATAAACTATAAAGCTTTTAACAAAGGGTTTTGAAACATGTTTAGGCAATTCAGTGTTTTATTTTGTAAACAATGCAGGTAACGTTACACAATGTGTAGATTAGGCACTCTTTCCTTCTTTTGTATTTACACAGTGGCCCTTCGGATCGAGTTCCTTTGCAGTACACTTGTTCTTAATGAACCGCTTTTTCGATG